>MCJB01012007.1:0-92972 GCA_002018475.1 Nicotiana obtusifolia
ATGCATAGAGAAATAGCGAAAATAGTACTAAAACTTCAAATTAAACCTCTATGCTATTATAATAACTCAACAGTACAATATCCAACACTTCCCTAAAACCTAATAAAACGGAGTCATAAGCTCTACAAGAAAGTACTAATATTCTATATATACAATATTGTTTAAAACAAGAAGTAAATAGTAGAATGTCCAAACAGAAAGGGACTCCGAGGCCTATGGACGTCGAGCAGGTGTACCTTGAGTCTCCAAAAGCAGCTACTCAATCAACCTCTAGCGTCCGGCCTGGGCAGACGTACCTGAATCTGCACAAAATGATGTGCAGAAGGTAGTATGTCACGACCCGAATTTCCCACCTCTCGGGAGTCGTGATGGCGCCTACTAGTGAAAGCTAGGCAAGCCAATCAACCGGACTATTTTCCCTTTTTCCTACTTACGAGTACATTTGCAGCAAAAAAATATCAACCCAAACCGGTAACATCAAAACGATATGAATTAAACTTCATACTTTACAAAACATCATCAATATCAAATCCCCTACAACGACCCAAGATCTGGCATCATAGTTTCACAGACTGTCTAAGAGTTTCTACAAATAAGGTTCTGAAAGAAATAGCAAAATACTATCTCCGAACTACGTGGAAGAAGCAGGTAAGGGAAATGGACAGGGGACGCCAAGATCTGCGAACGTCTGCAGTACTACCTTGGGTCGCCTGATGATCACAAAGCTGGAAGCTATCTACTGTCCGAAACGTGCGGCGCCGGGATCTGCACAAAAGAGTGCAGAGTGTAGTATCAGCACAACCGACCCTATATGCTGGTAAGTGTCTGGCCTAACCCCGACGAGGTAGTGACGAGGCTAGGACCAGACACTAGATAAACCTGTTTAGTTATAAACATATATGTATCTACAGCAGAAAACTAGAATTACATAAACAATTTAAACGGGGAAAGAAAACATACATTGCAATAACAGACAAATAAAGCGAAACGAATCATCAACGATTAAGAAGGAAAACTGCAATTTAGCCTTTAACACAATGAGATGAAATACAAGCCACCTTCACCTCCCGTAACCTCTTGTTGCAGGCGTCCAACCCGTTCCCACTTACAGTAACCTCTTGTGGCAGGCGTGCCACCCGCTCCCACATACATCTCATCCTGTGGCAGGCGTGCCACCCGCTCCCACTTATAATATATCCTGTGGTAGGCGTACCACCCGCTCCCATTTTCATAATATCTCGTGGCAGGCGTGCCACCCGCTCCCACTTACAATACCACAACAATCACAAGAAGTCCCAGCATGGGGACAAGGCAACATAACAACTTCCCAACGAGGGGATAAACAACATCAAACAATCATCCTGGCCAGGGGAAATCAGCTATAACCAAACCATATTCGACTCCTATTTAGCTCAATCAATGTTAGTACTCCATTACAGTCGAAGTTCTACAATTAACCTCCCAACCCAACTATCATTTCATTAAACCTAGACACGACGCTGCTATTGTGACACCGGATCCCTTAAACTCCTAACGAGCTCCTAAGACACTACCCATGACTTAGACACTGAACCCCTTTTTGACTTCTAACAATTCCTTATTCACTAGTCCTTCTAACAATCTAAATTATGCCGAATAGAAGTTTCATAAGCTTATAATCAAGAGGAACAATTACAATGATAAATTCATGTGGTAGGCATACCACCCGCCCTCATTTCATGATATCTTGTGGCAGGCGTGCCACCCGCTCCCACTTATATCACAACAATATCACGAATAATATTTAGAAAATTAGAACAATAGTTGCACCACAATTACTAATAAACGACCCACGGCCATGCTCGACACCAATGTATAGGTACTCGTCACCATACCTATACATTGTTCTCAACAAGAAGCAATTTAACAATTAGCACATGATTTCTAGTCCCTCAAGCTAAGATTAGGACAACCACTTACCTCGCTTTGCTTCTAAATTCTAGGTTTTCCAATGCATTCAAATCTCTGCAACAATCAAAGCCACAAACCCTCGAGCCTCAAACTCATCTTATATTTCTAGTACTTTTCCACCACGAAATCGTAGCAATTTGTGCTAGGGTTTTGGGGTTAGAGAGTGGGAAATTTCGTAACTGATGTTGGGGTGTTGAAAGGATGATTTCACGGTTGTTTTTCAGTGTATTTGGGGTTGTTTTCAGACGATTTCTCAACTGGGTTTTGGTGAGTGTAAATGGGGAAAGCTGGGTTGGTAATTGGAGGTTGATAGCTATGTGATGGAGGTGTTTTTCATGGAATTTGGGGCTGTTTACAAGGTGATTTGCTATGTTTTGAAGGTGGTTTGGTGAGTTTTACATGGAAAGTATCGAAAATAAGAGGGTTTTTGCATGTTAGGGTTATGGGTCCTTATTTATAGTGGGTCAAAAATAGGAATGAAAATAAGTTGCCAGATGCCAGAATGCGATCGCATTTCTGGTCGCAGAACACATATGCGGTTCGCATTTGGGCCGCATTTCTGACACAATATTTGACCCACAACTCTGTCTCACTCTGCGATCCTACTGTCAACTCTGCGGTTCGCATTTCTGAAAATGCGGTCCGCATTCTCGTCGCATTTTCGACGAAAGGTTTGCCCAGTTTTTCTGTTTCACTATGCGATCCAGGAAGTGAAATTTGCGGTCCGCATTTCCAGTATGCGATCGCATACTGACCGCCAATCCTGACCTGGTTCTATACCCAGGTTTCTGCTTTATTTTGCGATGCCTATATGAGATATGCGGTTCGCATATATGAAATGCGATCCCATTTTTTTTTTCTTAATTTATTCAAGTTCTTATACCTCATACCCGGCAAGAATACTAAAATTGCACAATTACAAAGGGGAATTTGCACTTAAGGCGACCAAGTCTAAACAATTAGCATCACATTTGTTTCTACGATACATCGGGCCGTTACAATTCAGGGTTGGATTAGCTCTGTTATGTCATTTGGAACTTGCATGCAAAATTTAACGTCATTCCGAGTTGATTTGATATGTTTCAGCATGAGTTTTGGATGTTGGAAGATTTGAAAGTTCATAAGTAGAGGTGCAATTTGTAGTTTCGACGTTGTTTGATGTAATTTGAGGCCTCGAGTAGGTCTACATTGTGTTATAGAACTTGTTGGTATATTCGGACAGGGTCCCGAGTGGCTCGGATGAGTTTCAGGCGAGGTTCAGATCGTTTTAGAAATTTTTGGTTAAGGTTGTTGGGCAGTGTTTTGGTGTGTCTGCATCTGCTAAGGATTGGAGATGCGGAGCCGCTTCTGTGATGTTTTTGTCGCTTCTGTGATACTGAGGCCAGGAAAGAAGCTTCGTTTTTGCAGAGTTTTTGTCGCAGATGCGATGGCCACTTTGCGGCCATTGATCGAAAATGCGATGATGTCCGCTTTTGCAGCTATTTGTGTGCTTCTGCGGAGTCGCATGTGCGACTCATTCTTGTGCAGGCTCGGCCACTGGGTTGGCTAGTTGGGTTCGCAGATGCAAATTTTTTCTCACAAATACAAGGCCACAGATGCGACATTTCTGTTTGCAAATGCAAAAAACCTGGGCAGAATCACATATATTCGAGGGTTTGGTTTTTGTACATTTTGAGTTTGAAGCCTCAATTTTGAGCGATTATTGAAGGATTCTTCACGAGTTTAATTTTGGTAAGCGTTCTCTATCCAAAAATGATTACATTTCAAGATTTCATTCTTACTTTTATCACTAAATCAGTGAATTGAAGGAAAGAAAATGTGAAATTTTGTAAAAATCTTTCAAAAATATAAAATGGTGATTTGAAGGACGAATTGATATCGGAATTTGGTAATTCTTGTATGGTTGGACTCGTATCGGAAGTGGTGTTCGGGTTTTGGTGAATTTTGTCAGGTTCCGAGGTGCGGGCCCGAGGATTGACTTTTGGGTTGGCTTTTTAGTTTTTGTTAAAGATTGAAGCTTTATTATCTAAAATTGTTTCCTATGAGTTTTATTTTCGATTTGAAGTTATTTTGGCTAGATTTGAGCCGTCCGGAGGTTGTTTCACTCGAGAAGGTCATTTTAGAGTATTCGTCTAGCTTCTTTGAGGTAAGTATCTTGCCTAGCTTTGTGTAGAGAAACTACCCCTTAGGATTTGAGTCATTTGTGCTAATTGTGTCATGTGAAGGCCGTGTACACGAAGTGATGAGTATGTGCTCGAGCTTATTTGTGGGAATTTGACCATTTAGGACTCTTAGGTTCTTATATTCATTAGATATGAAGTTATTTAGTCATGTTAAATCCTCCATTTACTAAATTCACCTTTGCATGTCTTATTTGGAATTAATTGCTTCATTTTCTACCCTTAATGCCCATTAAACTCTTATGTGTCTTAACTGAAGTTGTTGCCTCTTTTATTGCCATGCTATACTTTCCGTAATTGCTTGTCCTTAATTAAAATTATCTTTTTCATAATTGCTTATCCTTAATTGAATTTGTTGTATCTTTTTCGTAATTGCTCAACCTTAAATTAAGTTTTGTTAACCTTTTTCATTGTTGACTTATTCTTATTTGGGATCATTGATTCATGTTGTCTCTCTTATCATCAAATTGTATTTTTATGGAATCATTCCTACACATTTTCTCTACCTTGTTGAGCTATTCTTGTTGAGACCATTATTCCCTAATGTGTTTTTCTTTGTGAGCTCGTTCTAGCGTTTATTTGTGTTTTGAAGTTCCTAAGTTGATTTACTTACCGTATCCTTGTGTTAGTGTTGTTGTTGCCATTGTATTCGGTGTTGTTAAGCCGAGGGCTATGCGTGGTTGTGATATTGAATCTGTTTTGAGGAAATGTTGTGGCATATGGACACATATTGTGAAATTCATTTTGTTGAGTTGTTATGTTTTGGCACACGTGTTATTTTTGAGAGGATTGTTCGGGTATTTGCGCAAGGTTTCTGTCGTGCTGTTGTTATGGTGTTTGCAGGAGATTTCTGCCATGTTGTTGTTATTATTGATACGCATGTGGTGGTATTAGGTCTGGGTGTTGAAATGCATGCGGTGAGATAAGGTGGGCCTGATGCGCGTCGATAGTAGGGGGACTACTAGAAGCCATGCCATGTGATAAGGTGGGCTAAAACGTGGGGTGCTATTTCGGGAAATATGATTTAAAAACTAAACGTAAAGGCTCCCACGATGATATAAGGAAAGATTGTGATTCATTTTTTGGTTTGAGACTACGAGGTGGTACCTCGGTAGTGACTCTTGTTAACATTTCCCCATTCTTTTGTACATGTCTTTGATTGTTGTGTTTCCTTAGCATACTATTAATTGTCTTTCTCCGAGTTGCGCACTAATTGCTTAGTTCTGTGTAGCTAATCTTGTTGTACTATTCATTGTTTCAATTTCATTATTCTCTTTATTACATTGTACATTTTGTGGAAATCGTTTCTTATGTGCCATTCATTATCTCTACTCTTACTTGTTGACTTGAGTTGTGGTAGAACACTTGCACAAGCATACACGTAAATAAATCACCCATATCGGTCTAAGAATATGAATGATGATGTTTTGACCGTTTACATGTACTCCTGTGTACTTGCCTTATGTGTGAGAGTTATCCTGTTGGCACGTGAGTTGTCCGTGCAGTCATAAGTCATTATTATTGTTGGCACGTGAGTGGTATATGCGGATATTAGACATTGTCACTTCCTTGGCACGTGAGTCGTCCGTGCTGTTACGAATTGTAATGTGCGCACAAGATGCCAAGTGATTAGAGTTCATGAATTAGGACCCGTGATTTGTGATTTCTAGGTTTGGTACCTCGTGAAAATTCTTAGATAAACCTGGTGTGGAAGCAATTGTTCCTATTGAATTGCCACTTGTTTTCCTTTATTTGGTTTCACAAGATTTGAACTGTATCCAGCTTACTCTACAATGTTATTACTTGTTGTGTCTCGTTGCTAACTGTTGCTTTTAGTCCCTACTACAAACATTGTATTATTATCGTCATCATGCCTAGCCTTATATTGATAGTGTTCCCTATTAGCTCTATATTTATACTTGTTCAGGTTGTTTAGTCCACAGGGTATCTTAACTGTTCTTCGTCACTACTCCACCAAGGTTAGTCTTGATACTTGCTGGGCACTGTTGTCGTGTACTCATACTACACTTCTTCACATTTTTGTGCAGATCTAGGTGCCTCGGATATTATTGATTATTAGCTAGCTGGTCGAGCATTGCTAGGGAGACTCAAGGTAAACTTGTTATCACGATCGCAGGCCTCAGAGTCACCTTCTGATATTGTAATTGCATTGTTTAATTCTGTTCAGAAGAATTGTATTTATGAATTTTCTAGCAAACTCAGTAGAGCTTATGACTTGTACTACAGGTTTTGGGGTATATTATTGCACTTGGGATCATTGGTTTTACTATTGAAATTTCAGTTTCATGCTTCGTTGTAGTTATGGTTAAATTATGTCTTTAATTCAGCAAGTGTTAGGCTTACCTAGTCTTACCGTCATGACATCCTACGGAGAGGAATTTGGGTCGTGACAAGAACGATTGAATTAAAGTACTCAAGTTTTCATAGTGGTGAATAGAACGTTTTACAATAAAATCCAAGGTAATTTATTGCAAACATATGCTAACATCTTATTAACTTAACTTAACTAATATATGTAAATAATTATACTACTATGTGAAGTTAAAGTCTTAATGTCTCGTAAAACTACAGTATAAACAATAAGTATAAAAAAATAGTAACACTAGTTTTTTATCATGTACGTGTATGTATATATTTAAAAACTTTAAGATCTCTTATTAAAATTTATATCGATACTATCTGTCATGACCCAAAATCCATTGAAGGCGCTCAACGTCGCCGTTAGGTAAGCCAACGGTGATTTACCAACTTAATTATTTATTTTATTATTTTTGAAATCATAAGTTTTATTAGGTAAAGAATTTAACGGATTTTAAGAAAAATCATGAATACTTAAAATATTAGCAAGATGTATAATATAAAATAAAAGATGAAAATATCAAATCAAAACATAAACAACCACTAGGGTATCTAAAAGCCCGATGTCACAAGTGCATAAGCATATACTAAGGAGTATATTAATAATACCACGTTTGTCTGGAATATGAAATAGAAAGGATAAAGTAAATACATAAGATGGACTCTCTGAGGGCTGCGGTGCGTAGCATAGAATACAACTCATCATAAAGTCCCTTCAGCAGCTACGCCTACGCGCCAAGATGACCATCAAAGGAACTTGTCAGATCATGCACATATAGTGCAGAAGCGTAGCATGAGTATGTAAATCAACGTGTACCCAGTAAATATCTAGCCTAACCCCGGAGAAATAGTGACGAGGGGTCGACATCGACATTTATTAGTGGTCCAATAAATAAAATGCAGTAACCATAAATAGGCATGAAGTACAACATGATCAATAGAATAAAGAACAGTAGATAACGAAATCCGTTATTAGATATTATCGGTTTAAATGTTCCCAAGGGCCACATTGCAATCTCAACAAATAGGAACCACCAATTAGATTTCCGATCTCGGGTCATAAAGAATATTACGTAATTCCCATGTTTAATTAAGAGGGTAATCTCGTGGGTATTCAGACTCTTAGTGATTTTACGCATGAATTATGCCGAGGTCGTTCGGCCCGATCCATATAGTCGCGTACATACACTGCCGAGGTTGTACAGCTCGATAAATGGATGCATTTCATATAAATACATATATAGCCGAGGCGTTCATCCCCATACATATGAAAGGAGGAAACTTATCGAACTACGAGTCACGTGCTTACAACACAGGTACAAGAGCATAAAGTAAACATGACTTTTACTGCTTATTAAATATCTCGCCAAACAACTCAAGGTGATAAAGCTCGGGCTATTATATTCCCAAATCGATTTCAATTATAAGTTCACTTAATTAAGTTAGCAAAATGAGTTAAAATAATTCAAATATTACATGATAAGTCCTAAGTATATCCGGACGTAAACATGCTTTTAGCTACGTATGTACTCTCGTCACCTTGTGCGTACATAATACCCACAACTAGTAGCACATAACAAATCTTAATACCTACGGGGTGGTTTCCCCCTCACAAAGTTAGACATGAGACTTACCTCTCTTCGAAGTTCCAATAACTGGCTCCAATGCCTCTCTAACTCCTCAATTGAAAGCCAAACGATCTGAAACTAGTCAAACAACATACAAACCGATAGAAATATACTCCAACACTCATAATCAATTAATTTCCCAACTCCTCTCGAAAAGTCAACCCTCGGGCCCACGTGCCCAGATTCCTTCATTATGGAGTTACTCTTAGTTGAAATTGTTGTTACGTGATATTCTTTTGTTGCCGAGTTATTCGCATGCATTTAGACGTAGTACTAGTTCGTGCCATCTCTTTCTTTGTTAGCATATTCATACACTATAATCTAAGTTTTCCATTTCATAGAAATACTATCACTATTGAGTTTATCCTTAACTAATTAATTGGAATTGAGGTTATCGAAATTCATTAATCTATTATAATTGAAGTTGTGTTTAAAGGAGGTGTTGTTGCTTCTCGAGTTGCTTTTCTATTCATTTTGTTGTCATTGAGATTCTCTATACATTGTGTTGAGCGGTGGGCTATTTGTTGTGGAAATATTGATATCGTTGGATCTTTGGAAAGGTTGTGGCCTATGGGCACTTGTGATTCAAGTTAATATGTAATGTTGTTGTGATGATAGCACATGTGAATTATTGTGTGGTTCGGTTGTTGTTATGCGGAGTATAATAGTGCCATTTCACCATTGTTGTTATGCAAGGCATAAAGGTGGCACCTCACTGTTGTTGAATGTACGGAGTGATATGATTGGCTATTGGGTTATTGTCCAGGCGGAGCGATAAAGGTGGCTATTATATGGAGTGATACGGGTGGCTATTAGAGAGATAAGGGTGGCTAATGATAATATCAGGGGGAGTGATACGGGTGGCTATCGGAGAGATAAGGGTGGCAATGCTAGGGGTGATGTGTGATGGCTTGGGGACATTGTGTTGGTTATTTTTGTGTGATAGTGTGCTTTTCCTTGTGTATGTCATACACCTTGCTTGACTTGTTTTGTTGCTTCGATAAGCTACTCGATTTCTTTGATATGACTTGTTGACTTGGGCTGCTGTAGTATACTCGCACAAGAATACACCGTACCATGCCACTTATACTAGCTTAGGAGTATGAAACTTCACCTTTATTGATCATGCCCATGTGTTCTTGTATTATCCATTTTCATGTTGCTATTGAGCTTGTGACCATGTCGGGCGGATTGTGATTGTGAGCTTGTGGCCATGCCGAGCAGATTGTGATTGTGAGCCTGTGACCACGCCGGGCGGATTGTGATTGTGAACCTGTGACCATGTCGGGCGGATTGTGAATGTGAGCATGTGATCCCGGGCGATTTGACATATTGCCACATGAGTTGTCCGTGCGGTTGTGATTCGAGGTGCTGTGAGTATATGATGGTGGGTTGAGACCCATGACTTGTGACTAAGAGATGATATATTACAGAGTGATTTCGTTGTGAACCTTGTGTTAGAACAGCTTGATTTATTGGTTGTCATCGTGTTCCTTATTTGGTTTCAAAGTACTTTCGTCTTGTTCCTATTGCCTTACTATATGTCACATGTTGATTCTTGTTACCATTTACTGATTCCTTCTTTCCATTATTAGCTTTATACTTCTATACTACAAAGGTTATTGTATCTAGTGAGTGTCTTAACTTATACCTCGTCACTACTCCATCGAGATTAGTCTTGTACTTACTGGGTACCGATCGTGGTGCACTCATACTACACTTTTGCATATTTTTGTGCAGAGCCAGGTATTGGAGATATCGAACTTGGCACAGTTAGCTTGTTGATCGCAAGGATTCAATGTAGAGTTGCTTGGTCCTCGCAGTCCCTTGGAGTCCTTTCCTTATATTGTATTGTCAGATTGTCACTTGAACAATATTGTATTTTGAACTTTGAGATCTTTCCATGTACTTAACTAGAGTTCGTGACTCTGCATTACCAATCTTGGGAGGTTGTTATGATTATTGCCGCATAAGATCATTTCTCTCTTGTATCGGTATTCATATTAAACTCTATTTCAAATTAGCATAGTTAATAATTGGTTTAATTGTTATAGTAATTAGGTTACCTAATCTTAGAGACTAGGTGCCATCACGACATCCTATAGAGGGAGTTTGGGATCGTGACAAGTTGGTATCAGAGCTCTAGGTTCATAAGTTCTATGAGTCACGAGCAAGTTTAGTAGAGGCTTGCGGATCTGTACGGTGACGTCTGTACTTATCTTCGAGAGGCTATAGAACTATTAGAAAAATTCCACTTCTTTCATTGTTGTTGTGCATATTTGTTGATTTCAATGTTTGAGCCTTTGTATCCCTATTCTCTCATATATGGTGAGGACACGCTACCGGATCAGCTGAGCAAACACCCGCGCCCCCTGCTAGAGCAGTGAGAGGTCGGGGCCAAGGTAGAGGCCTGGGAAGGGCACGTGCTGCAGCTAGAACACCTGCTAGAGCAGCAGTCGAGGAGCCGCCAGTAGCTCCGGTTGGGGGAGAGGCACCGGAGGCGCTTGTTATTACCCCAGGACTTCAGGAGACTTTAGCGCAATTCCTGAGCATGTTTGGTACATTGGCTCAGGCGAGGTTGATCTCCATCGCGCCAGCTACTTCGCAGATTGGGAAGGAGCTAAGACTCCCACCGCCCGTACTCCACAGTAGCAGGTTCACATTGGTAAGGTTCCAGGTGTGATGCCAGTATAGCTTGTTATTCTGGTTCAGCCTGAGGTTAGGCTAGGGGCATCAGAGGAGGAGTAGAAGAGGCATGAGAGGTTCAAGAGGTATAATCCACCTACTTTCTGTGGCACGGCTACCGAGGATGCACAGGGATATCTAGCGAAATGTCACCGCATTCTCCGCATCATGGGTATTGTAGAGGTGAGCGGAGTTGCTTTTACTATATTGTAGCTATCGGGAGCAGCGTATCAGTGGTGGCAGGTTTATGTGGAGGGTAGACCAGTTGATGCAGCACCACCCACTTGGGCTCAGTTTTTAGATATGTTTTTTAGGGAGTTTGTTCCCCATAACCTCCGGGATGCGTAGCGTGCAGAGTTTGAGCAGCTGTGTCGGGGCACCATAATAGTGTCAGAATATGCCATCTGGTTCAATGAGTTATCCCATCATGCACCTAGCATGGTTCATACAGTCAGAAAGCGAGTCCACAAACTCATTGAGGGGCTCAATTATGATCTTAGATTATGCATGGCTCGGGAGTTGCAGACTAATAATCAATTTCAATAGGTGGTGGAGAATGACAGGATGTTAGAGCGTATTCGGGATGAGGAGATGGAGGATAAGGAGACCAAGAGGTCTCGAGGTTCTGGAGGGTTCACTGGATATTACTCTTCAGCTATGACCCATCGTGGCACAGGCTCAGGCAGTCAGGCAGTCTAGTCATACTTCAGACTACTCGTAGTGCTCCAGTTAGTCAGGATACTCATGTGGGGCAGTCATCTTTTAGTGCACCACCAGCAAGGGGTTCCTACAACGTAATTCCAGTTAGCCGGCGCGGACTCAGTACGAGCAGCCACGCCCGCAGAGGGGTTGTTATGAGTGTAGTTAAACTAGGCACATCATGAGAGATTTTCCCGGACTCGGGAGGGGCGGATTTCGTCAAAGAACTAAGGCTACGGGATCCATTCCAGTTGCTACTCCACCTGCACAACCAGTTAGGGGTGGAGGACAGGCGGGTAGAGGGTGCCTAAGAGGGGAGGCCCGACCCGTTGATATGCTTTCTATGGTAGGACTAAGGCCGCTGCACCAGATAGAGTCGTTACAAGAATGGTTTTAATTGTTATAGAGGAGCATCATTCTTATTTTGATTTGGTTCTGCTTATCGGGGTGAGTCTTCTTATCTAGCTTCACATATGGATGAGTTTCGTGATTTTGTACTCTGCTTATGCTTTTACCCCTGTTGGGAGATTCTATAGTGGTAGCCTGTCTATCGTTTTGTTTTGTTTACTATTGAGAGATATGAAACTAAAAGTGACTTTCTATTACTCATTACAGTAGGTTTTGATGTGATTTATAGATGGTTTGATTACGATTTGTGATTTAGATGTTCTACCGTTGTGGAGGGTTCGTTACATGTTATGATTTTGTTTCGCGGAATTGAATTAGTGGAAGGTTTCGGTTGGTATGATGTGTGTGAACAACTTATTTTTTACCACACCCAAGTTCTATGCTATTTTAGTGTAAATATATCTTTTAGGTCTAATCTTAATATTTTAAACTTTTATCTTACTCTTAATAGGTTTTATTTTAAAAAACAAATTGATTAAGTTAAATAAAAATGTTCATATACTTACAATACAATTTTGTTTCTAATTTTATGGAGAAAAGAAAATTTACAAAAAAATATTTAATTTTTTTTAATTAGAATTTTAGTAAGTAAGCTATGGAATCTTTCTTAGTATCATTTAAAGTACATGTAAATATTTAATTTTTCTATACTGTAAGAACTGTTGGTTAATCTTCTTATCTTTATAATTTAATTTATCTTTTAAAATAAAAGAAAAAAATTAAACTAAATGAACTAACGTAAAAATCTGATTTAACAAAGATAAACAATCCCAAATCCCATCCCCCTTGCGTTTCTCACCTCACGTTGCATACACACACAACACTCCTCACGTCCCAACCCCAATTCCTCATTTCCTTAACTCCCTCACTTCCACTCTCCCTCACGTCTCCCTTCAAAAATCCTCCCCATTCCCCACTATTCCTTTCCATCAACACACATAGACATGATCAGAGTCTAGGATTTTAATATAAATAGCACAAACTTTGAACAGAAGAGGAGGGGAAGGAGAGAGGACAAATCTGGAAAAAAAAAACGGAAGGGAAAAATAGAGGGAGCACGAGAGAGATGAGAAACTATTTTCTACTAGCTTGTTGCCTCTCTGGTGTTTCGTCGTAGTGTCACCAACTCCATCCAGCTTTCTTCTACCATAAAAATCAGCCATTAGAGCTCCACAAAGTCACCAAAATCCTGTTTCAATACCTGCGAAAACCTAGCAGCAACTCCTCACCCAAACTTTATCTTCCTCACGTCATTTCGCCACCAAATCGGCACGCTTTTGCAGCCACAAAGCTGTCCCAAAACCAGCACTAAAAACCAATTTTTTTCACGCCCCGAAACCACCCTAAACCATCGTGAAACACCCCCTAAAATTCGAGCTCAAACCAGTCACTCACCAAGACTAAGGTATACTACCACAACGAGGGCTACTTTCTTGTTCGTTTTTCTAGCTTTGAAGAGAGGGATGAAGTGTTATATTTAGGACCTCACACTCTAAACAATAAGCCTGTGACATCAAAAGTATGGGATCCTGATTTTGACTTCAAAAAGGAGGTGCTCAAAATGATACCATTATGGATCAAATTGCCTAATCTTCCACTACAATGTTGGAGTCTGGAGTCCCTCAGTAGTATTGGGAGTCTCTTGAGGAAACCTATGTATGCTGATGATTGTACTTCTAGGGTAGACCGGATAACATATGCTCGCATGCTAATAGAAATGTATATTGCCCAGGAGCTACCAAATACAGTCAAATTCAGGGACCATCAGGGAAAGATCATTACACAGGAGATCATATATGATTGGAAGCCTAACTTTTGTCAAACATGTCTTCAAATTGGTCATAATTGTCAAGCACAGATTAATCAGGCGATCCCAATGCCAGAAATGAAGCCAGTTGTATAGAAAGCAATTTGGCAAAAGAAAGAACAAAAACGACCAGGAACCAAGACATAGCAGCAATGCCAGAACAAATCACTGAAATCTAAAAGCAGGTGGACACAAACAAAGGCCAAGATCAGAGGGATAGGTGGCAGGAATTGAGAGGTAAATCAGTTGCAAAGAACTCTCAAGGGGGCAAAAAGGATGTGAACATCAATGCCTTAAATGGATTCAACATTTTGGTTGAATGTCTTGATAGGCAAATGATTCAAAAATTGACAACATCGCATGCAAAAGGGCGGAGTAGTCAAGGAGGAAGAGAGGATAGGCTACCAAATCCAAATATAAATCAATGAAGCTAGTAGTATGGAATGTTAGGGGTATAAATAAAGCCTATAAATAGGTGGAGTTGAAGAAGTTTATTAGTTAGAATAATTTAGGATTGATAGCTATACTAGAACACAGAGTACAGGCCCAACATGCTACTCAAATAGTAAGAAAGATTGCAAGTGGCTGAAAGTGGAGTACCAATTGCACAACAAATAGCAAAGGAGAATATGGCTGTTGTGGGATAACAAGGTCGATGTCAGCATAAACAGTATACACCCACAACTCCTGCACTGCTCTATGAATGTTTCTAGTCAAAATATGAGCTTTAATATGACTGCAGTATATGGGATGCACACCGTACCTGATAGACGAGCAATGTAGAATTAATTAAATACAATTGCCACATACCAACAAGAGCCATGGCTAGTTATTGGGGACTTCAACTCAATCAGGGGTAGTGAAGATAGAATCATGGGCAATTATGTGCATGAAGCTGAGGTAGAAGACTTTAACAATTTTATGATGAGAAACAATATGGAAGAATTAAGAACAACGGGTAGAAGGTACACCTGGACCAATACCCGCATTCACAGCAAAATTGACTGGGCCATTGTTAATAGTGAATGGTTAATCAAGCTAGCACACTTAGAAGCAGTAGCCATGGACCCGTTATTCTCTGATCATACACCATTTGCTATTGAAATTGAGCGACCTACAGGAATAAGTACAATACCCTTCAGATTTTTCAATCACTTAGCTCAACACCAAGATTTCCTAGACCTAGTTGCACAAGGCTGGAATACATCAAATAACAAGACAGGAATTCAAAGTATATGGTTAAAGCACCAGCAGGTCAAGCAAGTAATGAAAGGGCTTAATGCCAAAGAATTTCCCAAGGTTAATGAAAAGGTAAATCAAGTTAGGCAACAATTATTGGTTCAAACGTTCAGCAGAAACTGCTCTCTCGATTAAGCCTTAACCTCACGAGACGAATCAAATTAAGCACTATGAAGATATGCAAGAATACGTAGTGGATTGATCTTTAGGAAAATCTCTTTCAATTATTCTCCTAAATAGGTTTAATCAATGATTCAACTAGCCTCTTTCGATTACTTAGAAGAGTCCATTAACTCAACCAACAATATAATGTAAAGATATTACAAGTTATGCCTCTCTCGATTACATGAACTAGTGAATACAGATGCAATAATTAAATCTTCCAAAATGATTCAATACATAAAATAAGAGTTATAATCCACAAACAATCATCAATATACCAAATTCATCAAACCCTAAAGGGAACTACTGCATAGACATGGAGAAATTCATCACAAATATAATTAAAGTATAGAAAAACATAGATTATGTAGTGACCCAGCCGGTCGTGTTGAGAGTTGTAGCCATGTTCCCCCATTTACTTCTCATTTTGTGCTTTATAGCTGCTATGTGACTTGCCGGGGTAGTCGGTTTGGGTCCGAAGAGGTTTCAAAATGAGTTAAGACACTTAGTCTCAAGGTTGGAAGCTCAAGTTGAAAAGGTTGACCAGATTTTAACTTATATGTAAACGACTCCGAACAAGAGTTTTGATGGTTCCGTTAGATCGTTAGGTGATTTTGGACTTAGGAGTGTGTCTGGACTGTGATTTGGAGGTCCGTAGTTGAATTAGACTTGAAATGCTGAAAGTTGAAAATTTAGAAGTTTGACCGAGAGTGGACTTGTGCTTACCAGGCTCAGGATGGGGTTCTGGAGTAGGAGTAGTTCAATGGTGTCATTTGTGACTTGTGTGCAATGTTTGAGGTCAATTGGACATGATTTGATAAGCTTTAGTCATCGTTTGTAGAAGGTGGAATTCCTCAGTTTTTATTAGGCTTGAATTGGGGTGCGATTTGTATTTTTGATATTGTTTGATGTGATTTGAGGACAAGACTAAGTTCGTGTCGTGTTTTAGGACTTGTTGGTATGCTCGGTAGAGGTCCCTGGGGGCTCGGGTGGAGTTCAGATGGGTAACATATCAAATTTGGAGATTGAAAGATTGCTGAAGTTGTGAGTCTTCTGGTGCAATCGCACCTGCAGAGCTTTGGTTGCAGGTGCGAGCTGGGAAGCGCAGGTGCGAACTGGGAATAGATAGGCCAGTGGTCATAGATGCGAAGGGCAGGTCGCAGAAGCAGAGTCGCTCCTGCGGAAAAGTGGTCGCAGAGGCGCAGAATGAGTGAGGCTGAAGGGGGTAAGGTGTTTCCGCAGAAGCGGACATGAGAGCATAGAAACGCGTCCGCAGGTGCAGATTGTGGTGTGCAGGTGCGGAGTCTGGGAGCTTAAGTGAGGTTTCACTGCAGGTACGGTCCTGCAAAAGCAAAATTTTGGCTGCAGGTGCGAAAGCACTGGGCACTGTTTAAATCTGAAGGTTTCATGATTTCTCTCATTTTTGACTTTGTAATCTTGGTCTAAGGCGATTTTTGAGAGGATTTTTGAGGAGTTTCTTGAGGTAAGTCACTTGTGGTTAAATTTATTCAATAATTATGCTTCCCCATTTATTTTCCCACCTAGATTGTGTGGTTTTGAGATGTAATTTTTGGAGTTGAGCCTACGGATTTGGAGAGTTTATATTGGGAATTTGGGGTCGATTTGGTGTTAGATTTTGCTAAATTTTGTATGGTTGGACTCGTGGTTGAATGGGCTTCCGGATTTTATGACTTTTATCAGGATTCGAGACATGGGCCCGGGGGCCAGCTTTAGAGTGACTTTTTGACTTTTGATTAAGAACTTGGTATTTTCTTATGGAATTGATTCCTTTAGCTCGTGTTGATTGTGTCGAATTGTTTATGGCTAGATTCGAGACGCACTGAGGCTGATTCACGAGGCAAGGGCTTGCTAGCATAGTGATTCGAGTTGCTTGAGGTAAGTATCGTAATTAAACTTGGTTGAGGCACTAGTTGCCTGAATTGTTGTGGTAGCCACGTGCTTTTGGGTGCGCACATGTGTGGGGATGATCCAATGTGCGGGTACCGGGATTGTGCATTCATGTTTGGGATGTGCTCAGGCTCCTATAAGCCCATAAATGACTGTTAAGCTTCGAGCTTTGATATGTAACATGTGGTAATAGTTTATGTGATCTAATTGATCCATGATGCGTCTTCTTAGAGGTTTAATCCCTAAAGGAACTTGATAAATACTTTTCATTGATGAAATTTCCGGATTGAGCTATGATAGCATAATTTGCACATGCCTACACTTTAGCATGTTATTTACACCAATCAAGGGATAGGAGAATCTTATTTCATGCGTTATATACCTGTGCACTTGGTTTATTGCTTACGTATGATATTTTGGACTGGGGCCTGTGGCTATGCCAGGCGAATTATCTTATTGGCACGTAAGTTGTCCGTGCAGCACGTGAGTTGTCCGTGCGGATCCACATATTGCTATTATTAGCGCGTGAGTTGTCCTGTGCAGCACGTGAGTTGTTCGTGCGGATTGATATATTGATATTATTAACAAGTGAGTTGTCTGTGTCGCACGTGAGTTATCCGTGCATACTCTATTGTTAGCACGTGAGTTGTCTGTGCAGCACGTGAGTTGTCCGTGCAGTGTGTGAAACTTGTATTTTCTTGCTCATTTATCTAATTTACTAAGATTATTGAGTGGGGTAGTTGAGAACCAGTGCACATATACACACGAATATTCGTATCACGAAGCCTTATGAGCTAGCTTCAAATCTTATACTATGTTAATAAAAACGGGATAGAATTGTACTGATTTAACTAGTGACCCCAACATTTAAGCTTCTCTTATCTTGCCTTGTTTATTTTTTATACTTATTGAGTTGGTTGTACTCATACTAAACCCTACACCTCGTGTGCAAATTCAGGCATTTCTGGGCATGGCGGTTGTTGATCATGGAGTCTACCTGTTCGGAGATCATCGAGGTAGCTGCTTGTCGTCTGCAGACCTTGATCCTCCTCTCCCTATCTTTCGGTTTTAGTCTTACTTTGCAGAGAGTGTACAAGACCATGTTGTTATATATAGATGCTCATGTACTCAGTGGCACCCAGGTTTTGGGGATTTTCCATATTTAGTTTTGATCTTATCCAGTCTATTAGAGCTTAAATTGTTAAACCTATATTAGCTCATCTTAAATTCAAAGTTGCTGGAAATAATTGAGTTGTCGGCTTGCCTAGTTCCTCGTTAGGCGTGATCACGATAGATTAGGTTTTGGGTCGTGACAAATTGGTATCAGAGACTAGGTTACATATGTCTACGAGTCATGAGCAGGTTTAATAGAATCTTGCGGATCGGTACGGAGACGTCTGTACTTATCTTCGAGAGGCTGCCGAACCCTTAGGAAAACTTCCTTGTATTCTTGTCGTGTAGACTTGTTGGTTCCGGTAACTAAACTTTTATTATTCTATTTTCTCACAGATGGTGAGGACACGTGCTACAGGTCAGGACGGGCAGCTACCAGTACCACCGGCTAGGGCCACGAGAGTTCGGGGTCGCAATAGGGGTCGCAGTAGAGGCAGAGGTGCAGCTTATACAGCAGCTAGAGCAGCACCTGCAGATCTGCCAGTTGCTCCAGCTCAGGAACAGGTACCAGATATAGTTGAGACAGTGGGGCCAGCTCAGGTACCAGTTGTGCCGATTGTGATTTCAGGCCTTCAGGAGGCTTTGGCTCAGCTTTTGACTGTGTGCACTAGCCTTGCTCAAACGGTTTCTATTTCGGCCGCGGCAGCCATTTCTCAGGCCGGGGGAAGTACTCAGACTCCCACCGCCCGTACACCAGAGCAAGTGATGTAGGGACTTTAGACACCGGCGGTACTACCAGCCTAGTCGGTTACAGTTGCTCAGGCTAGGTGGGTCCCATTACGATTGATGACGAGTAGAGGAGACCATAGAGGTTTGGGAGACTCCAGCCTCCATCACTCAATGGAGCTGAGTCTGAGTATGCCCAGGCTTTTTGGATAGGCGCTGGCGGATTCTTCACACAACGGGTATTCTGGAGACCAGTGGGGTCTCATTCACTACTTTTAAGTTCACTAGGCTGCCTTAGGATGGTGGGAGGCTTATGAGAGGCGCAGGCTGGTTGATGCAGCACCACTTACATGGCATGAGTTCTCCATTCTCTTCTTGGAGAAGTTCATGTCACAGTCTCATAGGGAGGAGCTGCGTTGACAGTTTGAGCAGTTATGTTAGAATGGAAAGTTTGTGAACCGGTATGAGGTGAGGTTTTAAGAATTGGCCCGGCACGTAGTTTGGTTGGTCCCCGTTGAGAGGGAGAGCATTAGGAGGTTCATTGATGGCCTCACCTATCTGTTGTGGTTGCCTATGACTCGGGAGAGGGTATCTGGTGCTACGTTCGACGAGGTGGTTGATATTCCTCGATAGATAGAGATGGTCCGTAGTCAGGAGCGTGAGGAAAGGGAGGCCAAGAGGCCTCGTAGTTCGGGTGGTTCTAGTGGTGTTCCTTTTGGGTACAGTCCTACCACAGCAGGGGTCGTCCTTATAGGCTCGCTCAAACGACTCATTCAGCTCATTGTGGTGCATCAGTTAGCCACGGTTCTTATAGCACTCGCTTAGGCCAGTCTTCATTCAATGCACTACCAGCACAGAGTTCTCACCATGCCTCGTCTACTCAAGTTTCTACAGGCAGTTCCTTGGGTTATCAGAAGCAACAGCTCCGGCAGAAGAGGGGTTGTTTCGAGTGCGGGGGCTTGGGTCATATCAAGAAAGAATGCCCTAGATTGTTGAGTGGGGCTCCATAGCAGAGTTCTCGGCTGATGGTACCAACACAAGTGGTTACACCACCCACCCACCTATCTAGGGGAGGGGCACAGGCAGCTAGGCCAAAAGGGTGAGGCCGATCAGGTGGCGGTCAAGCCCGATTATGTGCTATTCCTGCTAGGCCAGATGTCGTTACTTTAGATGCAGTGATCACAAGTATTGTCTCAGTGTGCCAAAGAGATGCTTCCATATTTGTCACGGCCCGAATCCCAAACTCGGTCGTGATGGCGCCTCTCGTGAAGACAAGGCTAGCCAATTCGAACCATAACTCATTTTAAGCAATAAATTTAACAAGAGAACAACACAACACAGTTTAATAGCAATCATTTGCGGAAAAAAAAATATAGTGAACCATCACAACAACAGCCCGAAACCGGGGTCACAAAGTCATGAGCAACTAATGAAATCCTAATAACAAGATTACTATTACAATATCTCTGGCACAATTGTTTGAAGAAAGTGGAAATAACAATATAAAGAGATACGGGGTTGCGGACGCCAGCAGCTACCTCGTAGTCTCTGAGTCACCGCTCTGACAATCGTAGTCAATGCCTCGGACTCAATAACGCCTGAATCTGCACACACGGTGCAGGGAGTAATGTGAGTACTTCCAACTCAGTGAGTAGCACATATAAATAATGACTGAAAGTAAGGAAACACGTAAAGCACAAGGCAATGCATAATGAAGCAGTAACTCATTATTTGAAAACAGTAAATCAGTAAGATATCATTTAAAAATCTTCCTAGCTCTGGTTACCAGTTGCCATTGTTACCAACTGTAACCTACAGTTGTCATTGTTACCAACTGTAATGTTTATTCATTATTTGAAAATAATAAATCAGTAAGAGATCATTTAAAAATCTTCCCAGCACTCTGGTTACCAGTTGCCATTGTTACCAACTGTAACCTACAGTTGTCATTGTTACCAACTGTAATATCTCTGGTTACCAGTTGTCATTGTTACCAACTGTAACCTACAGTTGTCATTGTTACCAACTGTAATATCTCTGGGTACCCTGTGCTCACTGGGGGTTTACAGACTCCGGGAGGGGCCCCTTACGGTCCAAGCGCAATATCATATCCGTGGCGGCGTGCCACCCGATCCATTTATATCATATCCGTGGCAGCGTGCCACCCGATCCATTTATATCATATCCGTGGCGGTGTGCCACCCGATCCATTTATATCATATCCGTGGCGGCGTGCCACCCGATCCAATTATATCATTTCCGTGGCGGCGTGCCACCCGATCCATTTATATCATATCTGTGGCGGCGTGCCACCCGATCCCGTGGCGACGTGCCACCCGATCCGTTTATATCATATCTGTGGTGGCGTGCCACCCGATCCATTTATATCAAATCCCGTGGCGGCATGTCACCCGATCCATTTATATCATTTAAATGTCATTTAAATGTCAAAACTGAGTAAAAATGGTTATTTTGTAAAAACAGTGGAAAACAACATGAATGAGTTCAACTAATGAATCAGATAGTGAGGAAACAGTGATAACTACCTCTGAAGGGTTCAAATAACCGACACGAAGCCCAAATATGGCTATCAGCCCAATTCATGATGATATGAAATAAGTTTCAATCAAATATATAGTAAAAATCATCAATCGGACGGACCAAGTCACAATCCTCAGTAGTAAACGACCCCACACTCATCATCGAGCGCGTGCCTCACTTCACTATGGCATTACGATGTGCAATCCGGGGTTTCAAACCCTCAGAACATCATTTACAATCACTACTCACCTCGAACAGGCTAAATTTCTAGCCCACGACGCTGTTGCCCTTCGAATTGGCCTCCATGTGCGTCGAATCTATCCAAATTCAGAACAATTACGTCACAATATGTTGAGGGAACAAAGCCCACTCGAAAACAATCAATAAATACTAAGAAATCCCAAAATTAGCAAAACCCGAGCCCCATGCCTACTTTTTCGAAATTCATTAATTTTTCACCTCAACGGGTTCCTTATCTTCCTACGAGTTCAACCATACAAGATTTATCGAATTCCGACATCGATTCGACCTCCAAGTCTTAAAATCTAAATGTTTAAGGGTCCTCCACAATTTTCTCCAACTTAAATCACCAATTAAATATTAGAATGGCAATAGGTTTGGGTAATTTGACCAAGATTGAGTTAAGAACACTTACCCCAATGTTTCTCTCAAAAATCTTCCAAAAATCCTTCAAGATTTTGCTTCAATCCGAGTTCCCTAGCTCCAATTATGTTCAAGATGGTCAAAACCCCCTTCTTTAAGAATTTATTCAAGAAATTCTCTTTTGGATATAGTCTTGAGGTTGATTTGTTGTGATTTTATGGTGTTTGGAGGTGTTTCTCTTTGTGGATAACGAAAATGGGTTTTACATGGCAAATGGGCACTAATTTCTATTTATAAAGGGGTCAAAAATCGGAAAAAATAAAACTTTCAGGTGTTGAAAATGCTACATTTTTGACATTTATGCAGATTTTCCTTTCCAACGATGAAATAGTCCGTTTAACCACCCAAAACTCACCCGAGCCATTCGGGACCCCGTTCGGTTATACCAACAAGTCCTAAAACATATTATGGACTTAGTCGAGGCCTTAAATCACACCAAACAATGCTAAATACATGAATCATACCCCAATTCAATCCTAATGAAGCTAACAAATTCCAACTTCTACATTCGATGTCGAAACCGATCAAATCGAGTCCGATTGACCTCAAATTTTGCACACAAGTCATAAATGACATAACGGACCTCTGAAGATTTTCAAAACTGGATTCGGACCCTGATATCATAAGTCAATTCCTCGGTCAAACTTCTCCAAAAATCTTCTATTTACCAACATTCGCCAAAATGCGTTGAATTGTCCTACGGACTTCCAATTTCAAATCCGGACATACGCCTAAGTCCGAAATCACCATACGGAGCTATAGCAACTCTCGGAATTCCATTCCGACACTCGGATCAAATTCTCGCCTAACAACCTGAAATCGCCAAAATACTAACTCCACCAATTCAAGCCTAATTTTACGCCGGACCTCCAAAACCAATTCCGATCGCACTCCTAAGTCATAAATCATCTCCCGAAACTAATCGAATCGTCGGAATTCACATCCGAGCCCTCTAACTCATAAGTCAACATCCGGTTGACTTTTACAACTTAAACCTTCTTGAAAGAGACTAAGTGTCTCATTTCTTACCAAATCTACTCCGAACGCAAACCATTCAACGCGATTACATAAAATACGGATAACGAAGCATAATAAAGTAGAAATGGGGAAAACGGAGCGGTAACTCACGAGACGACTAGTTGGGTCGTCACATTCTCCCCCACTTAAACAAACGTTCGTCCTCGAACGTGCCAAGAATTATTCCGAGGACATTAAATTTCTAAGTGTATTATTACACGCACTCGCGGGTGATTCCACGTCACCTTAAATTTAAACATTGATCCGACAACACCATCTCAATTGAAGATTATTTCTTTTATCCACATTTATAAACTTCAAAACCAAATTTCTAACAGCCTAATTAACTCAATACAGCGTGTTAGTCTCAAACGGCTGTAGCAACTCGTGCTTGCGCGCCCATCATATGTATGCCCATAACCACGTCTCTGGTCATAATAGTTGTTCATAATTAATTCCAGCATCGTCAATTAACCTCAGTTTAACCAAAACCTCGTTTCAAATTTTCACAACTCCGACTGCAATTCACGAGGCATGAAGACCTCATAATTATTTACTCGAATTAACGAGTCACATTTAACGCCACCTGAACACTCCCCTTGTAGGCTGAAACTCACTAACTACAGCACGAATATGGCTAAATGTACACAAAAATACATAGAAGAATTATCAAATAAGCCTAACAGGCATGGCTCCCTATCAGTACTATAGTACAAATTTAATTCCACACAGGGAGATTTTAATACACATAAATTTTCATCACAAGGATCTCGTCCTTATATAACTTCCACCGCTGCTCATAGCTCAGTTTAAGCTTTTCACATCATATTAAAAATGTGAGGATCTTGTCCTCAACTCTGAATCACAAGTAGTATGCACTCGTGCCAACCGAAATCTATCCATTTCTCCTTTAAAAATAATTTCCTTTACTCGAAATCAAGGCACATCATGAACCCCTATACCGGTAGGGCATATGATTCATAAAGCTTTAATCAATTATCCCGAAATTACATGGAAACCCACTGTAGTGAGTAACAGAAAGTCACATTTGGACTCATAGCCCTCAATAGTGTACAAAACAAAAATGATAGACACGACTAAGACCATCAAAATCTCCCAACAGGGATAAACACAGTAGTAGAGTGCAATTCACAAACTCACCATATAAGTCGATTGCCCATAATAACATCCTCCGACCACAATAGCTGAAACAACACATCTCATGACGCATATAAATCATGTTCCAAATCTCGCAATACTGTCACGACGAAAGAGACGTGTAGAAACTCATAGCCACCTACCAAATCAGTAATTCATGGAGTCTCTCATCCTGTCAAGTACCATTACCTCATTCTGAACTGAATAACGATATTTCCTTTTAATGTGCGTTATATAAATCTTATTGCATAGATTTCAGCTCCAACAATCTCGTCTCACCCGGTGCAAGCTGCTCATGCAATAAATCGCCTCAAACATCAACTAAGCTCTCATATGGCGCCATCAATGCGCCGAAGTGCTACAATTTGAACGTCACATAAAGAGGAACAACTCTGGAAAAGAATTATCCAGCCCGCGTAATGAATAAAACGGTCAAACAGATGTTACGAACCCTTCTCAAAGGATGAGAAACAAAATACACAAGAATAGGTATAGGGGACCGTACTCAACATAACACTGTTGCGGCACGCAACCCGATCCATACATGATACCGTTGCGCCGTGTCACCCGATCAAACTTCTTTCAAATTACTCTTGACCTAACTTAGAAATATAATAGCTCTATTCACAACATAACGAACTCAATTGGCACTCACCTCGAGTGACCCGAATCGCGAGACCACATCGTCTTAATACTCACGAACCATCTCATTCACTCCTTATGTGATCAATGTTATCTCAGAATGGTACACCCATTCTGCAAGACCTTCTGCGAATGCGAAGCTATTTCTTCCTTTCCTCCAATACTGCACCGTATACCTGATGGTAACATAGAATATTCCAAGTTTCGTTCGCAATCCACTGTGAAGACTCGATCCTTAACAACACATCGGTCCTGAAATGCTTAGGCACTGCACTTTAATTCTTGAATCCACTAGGACCGTTATCGAGAGTCAATTACTCTGACCTAGTCCCGAAGATAACCAACTCTAGTGCTCTACTAGCACATGACAACCTCTCGAAGAAGCAACCGACTGCGCTCTTTTCCATGTACATCACGTCCACAAAAACATAAGCTTTGAGTCTTCCCAAAAACCTGAACCTGCATCGATAACGCCGAATATAGCACACGCCCATCTAGTTTTTTGCTGAATTACCCCTAATATTTCCTTTTCTTAGTCATAAATTCTCCTCCAACGTACCGATAACTAGAAACCGCACAAGCAGACAACCACGCGATCCAATTGTAAAAGGTGGGGCTCCCCTCACTTAGCTCTATGCCACCGTCACATAATGTAAAGCCCAGGACAATTCCTCCATTCTCAATTACCATAATCTCGCACCATTAACCCGACAGACTTCTCGAAGTCTTTGTTAAGCTTTTCATGAACATCCTGGACCACAAGTCATAGTCACGCACTTGACCTCTTACTAGGTAGCAAGTAATATTTCCTCGCAGAAGCTTCATCAACATCACGCCACCGCTAACCTGCTCACAGGAGATAACCCACCTGTGGAATTCCTTACCGACATCTTCTAACGACGCTGCACTGGATACGACTACCCCGTAATCAGCAAATTCTCCTGAGCTCATGCTCGCCCACCAGTTGTATAAGTCTGCTCCTTCCCTATTGACATCAACTGGAAGTTCGAAAATACTTTACGAACTCAAGTCATATTGCACCTGAAACGATAATCAGATCTTCACATCAGCTGGAAGTTCGACAATACTTTACGAACTCAAGTCATATTGCACCTGAAATGATAATCAGATCTTCACACCCCTATTCATTTCAAACAAACTCCTTTATGCCATCTTCGATCTTTCTTCGTACAACAACCATCACTCCAAATAAAATACGTAGTCCAAATCACCTTCCATCATGATTCCCAAACCGTTCTACACTTTCTCCAGGCATGCGGCTATCCTACCACAGAATCCATATGCTAATCTATCACTCTTATTTCGGTTAAACCATCTCCTCTAAGCAACTTTTCGACCTCTGCGTCTCATACTTGGCCTGCTAGTACTTCAACCACCGTGAAACACTTCCTGCCATGTCGTTCCTCATACTTTGCTGCTCACGTGTTGCATCAAATCGAAATCCATCTCTGCAGCACCCGAACCAATAAAATGTTACCCAAATCTAAGCCCCTTCGAAGATCATCTTTCTCGAGCCATCCCCATTAGAGATACTAATTCGATTCGAACCGCTGCACACAGCTATCCCTGGCAATCACCCTTCAGGCACCATTTCACAGCACCATGCCCCGAAGGCAAATATCCAAGAAGGCCGCAACACCGACGAACCATAATGCGTTCAAATAAGGACGACGACACCGCATCACATTGATAACAAGCGCTTCGCGCCGCATAAGATTGAGTAGGATTGAAATAAAGGCATAAGCCTCAATAGAATCAAACCGCATGATAAGGATATCAAAAAATATGAAGTTTTCCTAAAAAGGTTCCGCAGCCTCTCGAAGATAAGTACAGACGTCTCCGTACCGATCCGCGAGACTCTACTAAACCCGCTCATGACTTGTGAGACCTATGTAACCTAGGCTCTGTTACCAAGCTGTCACGGCCCGAATCCCAAACCCGGTCGTGATGGCGCCTCTCGTGAAGACAAGGCCAGTCAATTCGAACCATAACTCATTTTAAGTAATAAATTTAACAAGAGAAAAACACAACACAGTTTAATAGCAGTCATTTGCGAAAAAAAAACATAGTGAACCATCCCAACAACAGCCCGAAACCGGGGTGTCACAAAGTCATGAGCAACTAATGAAATCCTAATAACAAGATTACTATTACAATATCTCTGGCACAATTGTTTGAAGAAAGTGGAAATAACAATATAAAGAGATACGGGGCTGTGGACGCCAACAGCTACCTCGTAGTCTCTGAGTCACCGCTCTGACAATCACAGTCAATGCCTCGGAGCCGAATCAATAACGCCTGAATCTGCACACATGGTGCAGGGAGTAATGTGAGTACTTCCAACTCAGTGAGTAGCACATATAAATAATGACTGAAAGTAAGGAAACACGTAAAGCACAAGGCAATGCATAATGAAGCAGTAAATCATTATTTGAAAACAGTAAATCAGTAAGAAATCATTTAAAAATCTTCCCAGCTCTGGTTACCAGTTACCATTGTTACCAACTGTAACCTACAGTTGTCATTGTTACCAACTGTAATATTTAATCATTATTTGAAAACAGTAAATCAGTAAGAAATCATTTAAGAATCTTCCCAGCACTGGTTACCAGTTGCCATTGTTACCAACTGTAACCTACAGCTGTTATTATTACCAACTGTAATATTCCTGGGCTCAATATCAATCTCACAGCTCTGGTTACCAGTTGTCATTGTTACCAACTGGAACCTACAGTTGTCATTGTTACCAACTGTAATATCTCTAGTTACCAGTTGTCATTGTTATTAACTGGAACCTACAGTTGTCATTGTTACCAACTGTAATATCTCTGGTTACCAGTTGTTATTGTTACCAACTGTAACCTATAGTTGTTATTGTTACCAACTGTAATATCTCTAGGTACCCTGTGCTCACTGGGGGTTTACAGACTCCGGGAGGGGACCCTTACGGCCCAAGCACAATGTCATATCTGTGGCGGCGTGCCACCCGATCCATTTATATCATATCCGTGGTGGCGTGCCACCCGATCCATTTATATCATATCCGTAGCGGCGTGCCACCCGATCCATTTATATCATATCCGTGGCGGCGTGCCACCCGATCCATTTATATCATTTAAAATGTCATTTAAATCTCAAAACTGAGTAAAAATGGTTATTTTGTAAACATAGTGGAAAACAACAAGAATGAGTTCAACTAATGAATCAGACAGTGAGGAAATAGTGATAACTACCTCTGAAGGGTTCAAATAACCGACACGAAGCCCATATATGGCAATCAGCCCAATTCATGATGATATCAAATAAGTTTCGATCAAATATATAGTAAAAATCATCAATCGGGACGGACCAAGTCACAATCCCCAGTAGTAAACGACCCCACTCTCCTCATCGAGCGTGTGCCTCACTTCAATATGGCACTACGATGTGCAATCCGGGGTTTCAAACCCTCAGAACAACATTTACAATCACTACTCACCTCGAACCGGCTAAATTTCTAGCACACGACGCCGTTACCCTTCGAATTGGCCTCCACGTGCGTCGAATCTATCCAAATTCAGAACACTTACGTCACAATATGTTGAGGGAACAAAGTCCACGCAAAAACAATCAATAAATACTAAGAAATCCCAAAATTAGCAAAACCCGAGCCCCAGGCCCACTTTTTCGAAATTCAGTAATTTTTCACCTCAACGGGTTCCTTATCTTCCCAGGAGTTCAACCATACAAGATTTATCGAATTCCGACATCGGTTCGACCTCCAAGTCTTAAAATCTAAACTTAAGGGTTCTCCACAATTTTCTCCAACTTAAATCACCAATTACATACTAGAATGGCAATAGGTTTGGGTAATTTGACCAAGATTGAGTTAAGAAAACTTACCCCAATGTTTCTCTCGAAAATTTTCCAAAAATCCTTCAAGATTTCGCTTCAATCCGAGTTTCCTAGCTCCAATTATGTTCAAGATGGTCAAAACCCCCTTCTTTAAGAATTTGTTCAAGAAAATCTCTTTTGGATATAGTTTTGAGGTTGATTTGTTGTGATTTTATGGTGTTTGGAGGTGTTTCTCTTTGTGGATAACGAAAATGGGTTTTGCATGGCAAATGGGCACTAATTTCTATTTATAAAGGGGTCCAAAATCGGGAAAAATAAAACTTTCAGGTGTTGAAAATGCTACAGCATTTTCGCGTAGCATAATCAACATGTTGTCCACATTTTGGACAGCTAGCGTAGCATAATCAACATGCTGTCCACATTTTGGACAGCATCACGTAGCATTTTTGACATTTATGCAGATTTTCCTTTCCAACGATGAAATAGTCCGTTTAACCACCCAAAACTCACCCGAGTCATTCGGGACCCTGTTCGGTTATACCAAAAAGTCCTAAAACATATTATGGACTTAGTCGAGGCCTTAAATCACATCAAACAATGCTAAGTACATGAATCATACCCCAAATTCAAGCCTAATAAAGATAACAAATTCCAACTTCTACATTCGATGCCGAAACCGATCAAATCGAGTTCGATTGACCTCAAATTTTGCACAAAAGTCATAAATTACATAACGGACCTATGAAGATTTTCATAACTGGATTCTGACCCCGATATCAAATGTCAACTTCTCGGTCAAACTTTTTCAAAAATCTTCTATTTTCCAACATTCACCAAAATGCGTTAAATTGTCCTACGGACTTCCAATTTCAAATCCGGACATACGCCTAAGTCCGAAATCACCATACGAAGCTATAGCAACTCTTGGAATTCCATTCCGACCCTCGGATAAAATTCTCGCCTAACAACCTGAAATCGCCAAAATACTAACTCCACAAATTCAAGCCTAATTTTACGCCGGACCTCCAAAACCAATTCCGATCACACTCCTAAGTCATAAATCATCTCCCGAAACTAATCGAATCATCGAAATTAACATTCGAGCCCTCTAACTCATAAGTCAACATCCGATTGACTTTTACAACTTAAACCTTCTTGAAAGAGACTAAGTGTCTCATTTCTTACCAAATCTACTGCGAACACAAACCATTCAACCCGATTACGTAAAATACGGATAACGAAGCATAATAAAGTATAAATGGTGAAAACAAAACAGTAACTCACGAGACGACTAGCTGGGTCGTCACAATATTATTTGACCCTGGTTCTACTTATTCCTACGTGTTCTCCTATTTTACTCGTTATTTGGATATTCCCTGTGAGTCCTTACTTTCACCTGTTCATGTATCTACGACGGTGGGTGATACTATTGTTGTGGACCGTGTATATCGGTCGTATGTAGTGACTATTGGGGGATCGGAGACCAGAGTTGATCTCTTATTGCTTAGTATGGTTGATTTCAATGTGATCTTGGGAATGGACTAGTTGTCTCCATGTCATGCTATTCTGGATTGTCACGCTAAGACCGTGATGTTAGCGACGCCGGGTTTGCCAAGGATCGAGTGGAGAGGTTCTCCAGATTATTTTCCCAGCAGAGTGATTTCTTATTTGAAGGCCCAACGGATGGTTGGGAAGGGATGTCTGTCATATTTGGCCTTTGTGACCGATGTTGGTGCTGATACTCCTACTATTGACTCTGTTTTGGTGGTACGAGATTTTTCGGATGTGTTTCCTGCAGACCTGTCGGGCATGCCTCCCGACAGGGATATTGACTTTAGTATTGACTTGGTGTCGGGAACTCAGCTCATTTCCGTTCCTCCTTATCGTATGGCACCAGCTGAGTTAAAGGAATTGAAAGAAAAACTTCAGGAACTTCTTGATAAGGGGTTTATTAGGCCTAGCGTGTCGCCTTGGGGTGCACCGGTTCCATTTGTGAAGAAGGAGGATGGTACTATACGGATGTGCATCGACTATAGGCAGTTGAACAAAGTTACAATCAATAACAAGTATCATTTGTCGCGCATTGATGATCTATTTGACCAGCTTCAGGGAGTGAGGGTGTTCTCTAAGATTGATTTGAGGTCTGGGTATCACCAGTTGAAGATTTGGGACTCGGATATTCTAAGACGGCAGGACCCGGTATGGTCATTATGAGTTCCTTGTGATATCTTTCGGGCTGACCAACGCCCCAACACAGTGAATTTCAGCCTTATCTCGACTCATTTATCATAGTGTTCATTGATGATATCACGGTGTACTCATGTAGCCAGGAGAAGCATGCCCATCATTAGAGGATTGTGTTGCAGCGACTGAGGGAGGAGAAGCTTTATGCCAAGTTCTCCAAGTGTGAGTTTTGGCTTAGTTTTATGGCATTCTTGGGGCACATGGTGTCCAGTGAGGGGATAAAAGTGGATCCAAAAAAGATAGAGGCGGTTCAGAGTTGACCCAGACCATCCTCAACTACTGAGATTCGGAGCTTTCTCGGATTAGCCAGCTATTATTGTTGCTTTGTGGAGGGTTTCTCGTCTATTGCATCACCTTTGACCAGATTGACCTAGAAGGATGCCCTTTTCTGGTGGTCGAATAAGTGTGAAGAGAGCTTTCAAAAGCTCAAGACTGCCTTGACCACAGCTCCATTTCTAGTTTTGCCTTCAGCTTATGGTTCTTATTCAGTATATTGTGATGCTTCTCGGATTGGTATTGGGTGTGTCTTGATGTAGGGGTTAGAGTAATTGCTTATTCTTCGCGTCAGTTGAAGTCCCATGAGAAGAACTACCATGTTCATGATTTGGAGTTGGTTGCCATCATTTATGCATTGAAGATTTGGAGACGCTATCTCTGTGGTGTGTCTTGTGAGGTATTTATAGATCATCGGAGTCTCCAGCACTTGTTCAAGCAAAAGGATTTAAATTTGAGGCAGCAGAGATGGTTGGAGCTCCTAAAGGACAATGATATTACTATTCTATATCATCCCGGGAAGGCCAATGTGGTGGCCGATGCCTTGAGTAGAAAGGCGGTGAGTATGGGTAGCCTTGCATTTATTCCTATTGGTGAGAGGCCGCTTGCAGTTGATGTTCAGGCCTTGGCCAACCAGTTCGTGAGATTAGATGTTCGGAGCCCAGTCGAGTTCTAGCTTGTGTAGTTTCTCGGTCTTCCTTATATGATCGCATAAGAGAGCACCAGTATGATGATCCCTATTTTCTTGTCCTTAGGGACAGGTTCAACACGGTGGTGCCAGGGATGTTACTATTAGAGATGACGGTGTATTGGGGGTGCACGGCAGGCTATGTGTGCCCGATGTAGATGGTTTGCGTGAGTTGATTCTCCAGGAGGCTCACAGTTCGCTGTACTCTATTCATCTAGGTGCCGCGAAGATGTATCAGGACTTGAGACAGCATTATTGGTGGAGGAAAATGAAGAAGGATATAGTGGGGTTTATAGCTCGGTGCCTTAGCTGTCAGCAGGAAAAGTATGAGCATTAGAGACCGAGTGGATTGCTTCAGAGGCTTGAGATTCCGGAGTGGAAATGGGAGCGTATCACCATGGATTTTGTAGTTGAGCTCCCACAGACTTCTAGGAAGTTCGATGCTATTTGGGTGATTGTGGATCGGCTGACCAAGTTCACGCACTTCATTACAATTGGGACTACTTATTCTTCAGAGCGATTGGCTGAGATTTACATCCGCGAGATTGTTTGCCTTCACGGTGTGCCAGTGTCCATCATTTTAGATCGGAGCACGCAATGTAGATCGCAGTTTTGGAGCGCATTACAGTGATAGTTGGGCACCCAAGTTGAGTTGAGTACAACATTTCACCCTCAGACGGACGGACAGTCTGAGTGCACTATTCAGATAAGGAGATTAGAAAATGCTGAGGGGTACACTAATACAAATCACAAAGAAATTGAGGTAGAAGTCACTCAGTTTTACCACAAGTTATTTGGATCATCAGCCACAATGCTTTCTGTGGTTCAGCAAGATGTTATGGAGGAAGGGTGGAAACTAACTAAGGCCCAACAACTACAATTAATAGGCCCTGTTAGCAAAGAGGAAATAGTAATGCGTTAAAAGAAATTAATGACCAAAAAGCTCCTGGATGTGATAGATTCAACTCTCTTTTCTTCAAAAAGAGTTGGTGCTTAGTCGGGAAGGAAATCACATGTGCAGTCCAGAACTTCTTTGATACAACAACTATGTTTGAGCCAATCAAATGTACATCCATGACTTTGATTCTAAAAGTAAAGAACCCAAGCAGGTCAAGGAATTTAGACCCATCACATGCTGCACAGTGCTATACAAATTGATATCAAAAGACCTCACAGCAAAGATGCAGCATGTTATGAATGACTGAATTGATGGCAGCCAGGCAGCATTCGTACCGGGAAGGGACATAGTTGACAACATTATACTCAGCCACAAGCTTGTTAAAGGCTACGGCAGGAAAGGGATATCACATAGATACATGCTAAAAGTCGATCTTCAAAAAGCATATGATTCTATTGAGTGGATCATTATTGAACAAGTACTGCAAGGAATGTAGTTTCCAACAAAGTTCATTAAATGGATCATTGTCTGCCTGCAAACAGTGTCATACTCAATTATAATCAATGGGAAATCTACGAAACCATTTACAGCTAGGAAAGGATTGAGACAAGGGGACCCTATGTCACCATTCCTATTTGTACTAGCTATGGAATACTTTAGCAGAATGTTGAAAAGAATGGCCAAAAATCCAGGATTCAAATATCAGCCCAAGTGTGCCAAAACGAAGATTATCCAACTGGGATTTTCCAACGGCCTACTACCATTCTGTAAAGGGGATATGCAATCTGTCTAGATGTTATTCCAATGCTTTCAACACTTTTCAAAAGCTTCAGGACTCATTGCAAATCCTAGCAAAAGTGTTATCCACTTCTGTGGGGTTAAACCTGTTATAAAGCAACAAATACTCAACTTCCTGGGCTTTTCACATGGAGAATTGCCAGTTAGATACCTTGGTGTGCCCCTAAGTTCTAAAAGCCTGCCCAGCACTCAATGCGAACTATTGCTAGAAAAAATACTAGGAAGAATAAGCAGTTGGACTTCTAAATTTCTATCTTATGCAGAGAGAGTGCTACTAATCAAAAGTGTCCTTTTCTCAGTCCAAACATTCTGGTCGCAGGTGTTCATGCTCCCCAAGAAAATCATAAAACTGATTACCTCGACTTGCAGGAAATTCTTATGGACCGGAGATAAGGAAGGATCAAACAGGGCACTGCTAGCATGGGATATTTTGTGCCAACCTCAAACTACAAGTGGCATGAACTTTACTGAAATGGAGGTGTAGAACAAAGCTGCTATACTCAAATGATTTTGGAATCTATGCAAAAAGAAGGACAAACTGTGGGTCTTATCGGTTAATGCCTATTATTGGAAGGAAGGACCAACCTGGGCGGCAAAATGTAATCAAGCATCATGGTGTGTCCAAAAGATCATCAAGGAAAGCAAGAACTTAAAAGCAAACTGGCATTACCTTGACTGAATTCCTGGGAGTAGGAAAGTTTTCCATCAGGAAAATGTACAGGAAGCTCAGGGGGGTTTATGACAAGGTACCCTGGAAGAGAACGATATGCAACAACATGGCTGCCCCCAAATGGATTTTCATCCTCCAGCTGGTTGCACATGAGAGACTATCTACACGGGACAGGCTAACTCGTTGGGGCATATTGGTGAACCAAATATATCCACTATGCAACCAACAAGATGAGACCATTTCACATCTATTCTTTGAATATGAAGTAACCTCTAAAATATAGGGTAAAATGCTGGAATGGCAAGGAATCCAAAGACAAGCACTGAGTTGGAAAGATGAACTAGCATGGGCTGTAATGCACTATAATGGCAAGAATCCTAAGTCAGAAATCTACCGAATGGTGCTAGCCAGAACTGTATATCATGTTTGGATGGAGCGGAATTACAATGTGTTTAGGCAAACACAAAGAAGTACAGTACAAATCACAAAGATGATAGTTCATAAAGCCTTCTATAGAGCAAGCAAGGAGGCAACTATGGCAAGGACGCTGCAGCACCTTAATTTTTATCCTTGAGTATGTAGGTGGGCATTGTAAGGGGGAATGGATGATGTACAGGAAAATGGAACTGGTGTTCATTTTCCTCTATTGAGCAGTTTTTTTTCTTTTTTGTTGAGTTGTACATATTTTACTAGAAAATAAAGTCTTTCTTTACCCACAAAAAAAAAAAAAAAAACTAAGGCAGATGTTATAATGGTTCAGAGATGGTTTCACCCAAAAGGTTCCAAAGTTATAATTCAATCCAAATTCTTTTTACCCAAATCCTTTTAAGTCTTTTTGATGAATCGGCAAGAATGTTCAAGAATTAGAGGATACAATTACTTGGGTCAGATGCAACCAAATGAGAGAATTAAAATGAAAGAGCCCTATTGGTGAAAATCCTCATGAAAGAGCCCTATTGGTGAAAATAAAAATAAGAGTGTCTTGTTAGTGAAAACCCGCAAAGGGCACTACAAGGCGATGGCGAGAAGAGAAATGAGAGAGGTCAGCTAGTGAAAACCCGTAAAGGGCATTGTTGATCGAAAAGAGGATCCTTGCAGCCATGGCATCAACACAGTCCTGAGCAAGGTTTCTCGGTTTTCAGTCAAAAGTTGAGATGAGTTTCTGAGAGTCGGACGGTTTATACAAATTTGGCATCCAATCCAAAAGGCATGTTATGTTCATTGAAGTCCGCATGTACTCCCAGATAAGTCCGTCTTTCTGTTCCTCGAAAGGGACACCTCTTATTTTAAACTCATTCTCTATTCCATTGTTTGTTTTTTCTTTGAATCCCTTTCGGTCTAACTTTGGTCCAAAAATAAGGCAAAGAAAAGACGGCAAGACCGATTTTTAGGGTTCTCATTTAAAGCAAGCTGATATATTCAGAAGACGAGCCTCGGCAAGGGCTTCAAGTCGACCCCGACTGGCAATAATTGGTCGATGCTTTGAAATTGAAAACTTTGGAAGAAAATCAAATTACGCCAACAAAGGTAAAATAAAGCTGAAAGGTTAAGCCCCACGTGACTAACAGTAAGCCAAAAGTTCCCCAATGCTCCAAAATTGAAAACTTTGGAACAAAGAAGTCAAAAGTGAAATGCCCAAAAAGGCAAAATAAATTTGAAAAAGGTTAAGTCCCATGCGACCAACCGTCATGGCAAAGATTGGAAATGCCAAATGTTCTTCGGGGTCACAAATGTAGTTGATATTCATGTTATAACTGGTCGTAGTTGAAATCATTAAAGAAGATGAGCCAAGATCAAGAGACTGAAATAATCAAGGCCACAAACCAACCACCATTAAAACTAACGAATCTTTCTTTGTTCAGAAAAGGAACAAAACAATTTTAGGAACTAGTTCGTGAAAAGATGAACACCGCCAAGTAAAGTTCTCAAATCCTTGATTTTCTCCCAATATACATGTAATCATGTTATTTTTAGTTTCATTATAGGGAATCAATACCCTATCTCCAATATAGGGTACTAAATTCCCTGGTTGTATTTTATTGCTAAGATAGGGTATGACATTTCCTAGTAGCATCTCAGAGTGCCTCGAGCCTCATGTTATTGCCAACATAGGGTGTGACATTCCCGAGTAGCATCCCAGAGTGCCACGAGCCTTATCTTATCGCCAACACAGGGTACTACATCCCCTGGCTGCATTACTTTCTGTCGACATAGGGTGCGGCATTCCCTAGTAGCATCCTAGAGTTACACGAGCCCCAACTTATTGTCAATACAAGGTATTATATCTCCTGGCTTATTCCATTCTTTCAACATAGGGTACGACATTCCCTAGTAGCATCCTAGAGTTCCACGAGCCCCATCCTATTGTCAACACAGCGTAGTAAATCCCCTGGTCACCGTCCTTCTTGTTAACACAAGGTATGATATCCCATATTATAAAAAAAATGATGTTTTTTATTCTTTATTCTGCAATAGCAAAGTTAGTTTATGGATTTTTCAATAACTCACAAAACTTTCCTAGTGCAAACTGGGACAGAAAAGTTTTGTTCGCTTTGTTTGTTTGTGATGGCTTGTATGTTTTTCTGCAAAATACAGATTGGATGTACAACAATAAGATTCCAGTTCTTGTCAGAGAAAGTGGAACATTTGATCTCAATATTAGCTGCAACCAACTTTACAAAACTGCATGCGGAGACATAGGGTCTCAAGAATCTATTTTCTCATATCTTATCAAGAAAAAAGCCTGTGAGAATATTTCATAGTCCGTTACATCGATAGCATCAAGTTTCGGTCTAAAGTCAATGGGGGAAGCAACTCAAGAATCAAGACAAGACTCTAGATGGCATTTAGATAGGAATTTTGTAACTCTGAAATTTCAAGAGTATGTAATTTTTTTTTTATTTTGATATAATAGTAGGATCCGCGGATCGGAACCTCGACAGAACTTCGCCCGGCTCTCCATCTAATCATACTCTATCAGTCATTTTTCGCTTGAACTATACGTGACCTGATTCCTTTATAAAACCAAGGCTCAATCACATCTTTTCCTTTTATCTTCCTTTCCTTTTTAAATAATAGTGAGGTCAAAAATCAGTCAACTTGTTCATTTTCTTTGCCTGAAAACTCTTCATGTTTTCAAGCAAAGAGAGACATGCTGTGAACAATTAATTTTTGACCACATCCAAATTTTATAATATTTTAGGGTAAATATTTCTTTTAGGTTTAATCTTAATATTTTAAACTTTTATCTTACTCTTAATAGGTTTTATTTTTTAAAAAATTAATTGAATTAAATAAAAAAGGTCATATACTTATAGTACAAATTTTATTTCTAATTTTATGGAGAAAAGAAAATTTACAAAAAAATATTTTATTTTTTTTAATTAGAATTTTATAAGTAAGCTATGGAATCTTTCTTAGTATCACTTAAAATACATGTAAATATTTAATTTTTCAATATTGTAAGAATTGTTGGTTAATCTTCTTATCTTTATAATTTAATTTATCTTTTAAAATAAAAGACAAAAAAAAGTAAACTAAATGAAGCTAACGTAAAAATCTGATTTAATAAAGATAAACAATCTCAAATCCCCTTCTCCCTTGTGTTTCTCACCTCACGTTGCGCACACACACACACAACACTCCTAACGTCCAATCCCTAATCCCTCATTTTCCTAACCCCCTCACTTTCACTCTCCCTCGCGTCTCCCTTTAAAAATCCTTCCCATGTCCCCACTATTCCTTTCCATCAACACACATAAACATGATCAGAGTCTAGGATTTCAATATAAATAGGCACAAACTTTTAAGAGAAGAAAAGGGGAAGGAGAGAGGATAGATCTGGAAAAAAAATGGAAGGGAAAAATAGAGAGAGCACGAGAGAGATAAGAAACCGTTTTCTACTAGCTTATTGCCTCCCTGGTGTTTCGCCGCAGTGTCACCAACTCCGGCCACATTTCTTCCACCATAAAAGGCAGCCATTAGAGCTCCACAAAGTCACCAAAATCCCGTTTCAATGCCTTCGAAAACGCAGCAGCAACTCCTCACCAAAACTTCATCTTCCTCACGCCATTTCGGCACCAAAACGCCACCCTTTTTCAGCCACAAAGCTGTCCCAAAACCAGCACCAAAAACCAGTCTTTTTCACGCCCCAAAACCACCCTAAACCACCGTGAAACACCCCCTAAAACTCGAGCCCAAACCAGCCACCATCCTCCATCAAAACCAGTTGTAAATCACTCGTATACTAGCTGAAAAATACAATGAAAAGAAACTCCAAGATAACTCCAGCAGTTGAGGTAGAGCTAAGGTCGTTCGAGGTTACCGTTCGAGTTTTTGGTCAAAGGTGTTTGTATGGAGTCGCATTCGGTCGCTTGCATAGGGGATGTCGATTTTTGGGATTCGACGATTAGCGTCAATTGGAGTCCCTATTCGATAGGCCGAGATCGGGACATTGAAAGGAGAAGTCCAAGACCGGATTCCACCGAAACGAAGCTCGAAGACAAGGCATTCATCCAGGCCGATTAGGGTAGGACACCCTATGGTAAAATTATCAGATCTGCGTAACTAAAGGACCAAAAATCCCGTGAGACGTAAATATCTCGGCGGGAATCGCGGTTGAAGTCAGTAAAGATGTTGGAGCCATTAATTCTAGGGATATCTTACCTTGTAGATAGGTTTTTTTACCTTGTATAGGATGCTTTTCCCCTCCTATATAAACAGGAAGTACTATTGTAAATGACATGAACAATCTACGATCAATATACACAAAGCTATAATCTATTCTATTTACTTTTCCAATCTATCTGCTTCATATCTTATTTTAGAGGATTCTATCATATTAAAGCGACTCAATACTTGTGGTTTGCTTCCTCCCTTACTCACGGAATTTAGTCTTTATTTTTATTCGTTCTTTAGTTGTATCAAACCAAGTCACGTATCCTTAAAACCACGTACAAATTTAATTATTATCCGTAGCCAAGGGTAAATAGTTTGGCGCCCACCGTGGGGCTAAGGATAATGATGAACGTTTGATACAATTTTCTGTCACACAAACTATTTTACGCTTGTTCTTTGCAGAATCTTTTTTATTTTAGGTTAGAATACAATCATGTCGCACTCTCAATCTGTACCTCAGTTCGTCGATGGCGAGTTTGACCACCAAGGCGAAAACAACAATGTGGCGCCCGGTGATGAAGTTCCAGTCGACGCTAATTCTCAAATAGTGATCATGTGGATCGGACTTCTGGCCCATCGAATAGTGTTCGAAGAGAATACCGTTCAACAACTAAAAACAGCGAAGGAGACAAGATTAGCCCCAGGATGAAATTCAACATGTTGCAAGCCCAGCAAGCGGCCATTGCTCAACTGCAAAATCGGAGGCAAGCTTCGAATAAGGTTGAGGCAGGCCCTTCTCGGGAAATCATACCCGAAAATGAACCAATCACAGTGGAACCAAGCGAAGGCGGATCGGGGGCGAATTTCGAGATCATGAAGATGCTCGAGGAACTAACCAGGCGAGTCGAGTCTGGCGAGAAGAAGATCGAGGCCAATGACAAAAAGGTAGAAACATATAATTCGAGGGTGGATCAAATTCCAGGAGCACCCCCGGTATTGAAAGGTTTAGATTCAAAGAAATTCGTGCAGAAACCTTTCCCATCAAGCGCCGTATCAAAACCCATACCGAAGAAGTTTCGCATGCCGAAAATTCCCAAATACAATGGGTCATCTGAACCAAACGAGCATGTTGCAGTGTACACATGCGCCATAAAGGGAAATGATCTCGAAGACGATGAGATCGAGTCCGTTCTCTTGAAGAAATTCGGAGAGACCTTGTCAAAGGGGGCAATGACTTGGTATCATAATTTGCCCCCGAATTCCATCGGTTCTTTTGCCATGCTTGCAGACACCTTCGTAAAAGCTCATACGGGTGCCATCAAAGTAGAGACGCGGAAATCGGACTTATTTAAAGTTAGGCAAAGGGATAACGAGATGCTCAGGGAATTTGTATCTCGTTTTCAGATAGAACGGATGGACCTACCACTGGTCACCGATGATTGGGCTGTACAGGCCTTCACCCAAGCACTCAACGCTCAAAGTTCAACGGCTTCACAACAGCTTAAGCAGAGCTTGATTGATTATCCGGCTGCCACATGGGTGGATATACACAACCGATATCAATCGAAGATTAGGTTCAAGGATGATCAACTAGGAGCCCCCTCGGGATCCACTTACCCCATCAGAATATTTATCGAGAACCAAGATAGAGCAGAGACAGGCATCGACCATACCCTGGGGACCGAAAAGTCATTCCAGCAAGGCAGGGTTCTCTGAGACGAGAAAGGAGGAACGATCATAATCGGAATAACCGAGGACCATTGGCGAGAAACAACTTCGAGAGAACCACTAGTCATCGAGAAGCACTGCGACTGTCCGAGTATAACTTCAATGTCGACTCAGCTACTCTCGTGTTGGCCATCGGTCGTATTAAGGATACTAAGTGGCCTCGACCGCTGCAATCGGATCCAGCCAAGAGAGATCCCAGTTTGATATGTAAGTATCATGGTACACATGGGCACAGGACAGAGGACTGTCGACAGCTGAGGGAAGAGGTGGCACGGTTGCTCGAAAATGGGCACCTTCGAGAGTTTTTGAGCGACGAGCCAAAAACCATTATGGGAGCAGGAATAAGCCAGTAAACCAGGAGGAGCCTCAGCACACGATCAATATGATCATCGACGGGGTAGATACGCCCAAAGGTCCGGTATTAAAACGCACTAAAATATCCGTCACCCGAGAAAAGCGCACTCGGGATTATGATGGAGGGAACCTGGACCTTCAGTGAGAAGGATGCAGAAGGAATCATGCAACCCCACAACGATGCCTTAGTGATATCGGTGCTTGTACACAAAACGAAGGTAAAGCGTGTATTGGTCGATCCTGGTAGTCCGGCCAACATAATCCGCTCATGGGTTATCGAGCAGCTCGGGTTGACAGATCGAATTATCCCTGAAGTTTGGATTCTCAATGGTTTCAACATGGTGTGGAAAACAACCAAAGGGGAAATAACATCACCGGTGAACACTGCCGGTACCATTCGGGAAACGAAATCTGCGAAAGAGATATGAGGTACAACGCCCTGCTCAGGAAACCGTGGATTCATGATATTAGAGCGGTACCCTCAACACTGCACCAAGTGTTGAAATTCCCATCAACTGATGGGATCGTAACTGTTTTCGGAGAACAGCATGTTACGAAAGAGATGTTCGCAGTAGAAGAGGCAGTACCGAAACCAACAGCTCCTTCCCAAAGAACCAAATAGCAATCACAGGCATCGCCTTCAACAAATGAAGGTGAGCAGGAGCTTCTCGAAGATAACGACTATGGGGTTCCCCGGTCATTCATCGGTCCCGACGAATCCGATGCAACTAAATTAACGGTCGAGGAACTCGAGCAAATTTCACTCCGAGGAGACTCGCCGGATCGAAAGGTATACCTGGGCTCGGGCCTAAGTTCCGAGCTCAGGACCAAACTTATTCAGTTTCTTTTAGCTAACGAAGATTCTTTCGCTTGGTCCCATCTCCACATAACAAGGATACAACTGGAGATCACGACTCACAAACTGAGCATTGATCCAAAATTCTAGCCGGTCAAGCAAAAGAGGAGGCCTCAATCCGAAGTCAAACAAGCGTTCATCAAGGATGAGGTAACTAAACGTTTAAATATAGGGTCCATTCGGGAAGTTAAATACCCAGAATGGTTAGCAAACGTAGTTGTAGTTCCTAAAAAGGGAAATAAGTTAAGAATGCGCATAGATTATAAAGATTTAAACAAGACATGCCCTAAAGACTCTTTTCTCTTACCTAATATCGATCGCATGATCGATGCCACCGCTGGCTACGAGACCCTTAGCTTTCTTTATGCCTACTCTGGCTATAACCAAATACGAACTAAGTATGGTACATACTGTTATAACGTGATGCTATTCAGGTTAAAGAATGCGGGGGCTACTTATCAACGCCTAGTAAATAAAATGTTCGAAGAACAACTATGAAAAACAATGAAAGTTTATATTGATGATATGTTAGTTAAGTCCCTGCGAGCAGAGGACCATTTGAGCCATTTGCAGGAGACGTTCGATGTGCTGAAACGGTACAACATGAAGTTGAACCCGGAATATTTGGTCCTTTTACCTAAGAGACCAAAGTTGGTCGCTAATTAGCAACAACTTTGGTCCCTAAGGTAAAGTGACCAGCTTATATCGACCAGGCCTGTTTGGTCGCTTTTTGGTTGCTTTTTTGCCAATAAGCGACCAACTTTGGTCGCTTTTCGTGGTCACTTTTTTCGGATTTCTAGTAGTGTATTAGCGAATTTAATATCTCCAAAATACTTATTCATTCATAAAATATTGGCCTCACAACAATCACACATTAGTTGCTTTATGGCACGACAAATTTAATAACTGTCACAACTATGGGAATGGTTCCCATGATATATTTATGATATTTAACCCCAAATATAAGTGCATGTTTAAGTGACTTAGTCCCTCAAATTCAAAATAATAAAATTGAACATGTTGTAAATTGCGGGTGCATTTCACGTGAGATTTGCGATATGTACAAACAACGAGTGCACGACATCGTGACTTGTTTCAAATAAACTCCATAACTATTTAAAACATACAATTTAAAGTGGTAAAAGGTAAAAATGCACATAAGTCTTAAAACATGTAATAATTTAGATAATAAGCCAAGAGTAACTTGTAAAGCGACTGTGTTAAAATCACGCAATCCGAGAGTGCCTCACACCTTCTCTTGGGTTAACAAAATTTCTTACCCGATCTTCTATGTTTCGTGGACCGTAATTCAGAGTCCAAATTTTCTTGATTTGGGATTTAAAACAAATGGTGACTTGGAACGCTGTAAATAAGTATTCCAAGTGGCGACTCCAAAAAAACTAAATAAACTAATCCCTTTCAAATATTGTCACTTTAATTGAAAAAAAAAATTCCCGCAAAAAGGAGGTGCGACAATGTGTATTCTACTTGTGATTCAGAGTTGAGGATGGGATCCTCGCGTTTTCATGCGGTTTTATATGGTTGAACCGAGCTGCGTGTTGCGGTGGAGTTGTATTAGGATGAGATCCTCGTGCTTAGTTCATATGCTTTGATTCTCCCCTATGGAATTGATTCGTAGTATGGTACTAATAGGGAGTTGTGTCTGTCGGACTGATTTGATAATTCTCTCATGTGATTCTCTTTGCATATTTGGTCATATTCGCGTTGTGCTTATTGGGTTTTAGCTTGCAAGGTGTGTGTCCAGGTGGTGTTAGTTGTGACTTATTTATTTGAGTGAATGGTCATGTGATCTTCATGTTTCTTGTATTGTTCTCAGTATTGTGAAGGTTTGGAACATGATTCTAGCTGATATGAGGTTCATTTCTGGTGCTGGATTTGATTATGGGCAACTTTGGTGCCAAGAGTTGTTGTTATGGGCACATGTGTGATGTGTTATACATTTAGTTGTACCTTGTGGGTGTAGGCATGGGTTGTTGCAGCTGGAGGAGGCTGATATCGTGTGTTGAACGGGGAATCGGTCCTTGGGAAATGATCCAATGGTGAAAATTTTGGTCTAAGGTTTATTAGTGTGGTTAGAAGGAATAATTTTTAGTTGCGATGGTGTTGTCAGGCTTATATGGATAGGGGTGACATGGGATCACCTCTGAGTATATGTATGGTGAGTACATTCAGTGATTTGATGACTTCGAAATGGTTATTGGCACGTTCGAGGACGAACGTTTGTTTAAGAAGGGGAAAATATAACGACCTGACTGGTCATTTTGAGGGTTTGTGTTCCGTTCAGTGGCTTAAAGTCTCGAGCAGCTTCGTATTATGCATTACGACTTGCGTGTGTGGCTGGTTTTGGTTTTCGGATGATTCGAGATTGATTTAGAAGGATGATTCTTGTTTAAGAAGCTTAAGCGGTAAGAGTTAACCGAAGTTTGACTTTTGTGTAGACGACTCCGGAATAGTGTTTTGATGATTCTGATAACTTTGTATGGTGATTTTGGACTTAGGCATGTGTCTGGATTTGAATTTGGAGGTCTGTAGGTTAATATGATGCATTTTGGCGAAAGTTGGAAAGTTGAAGGTTTGGAAGGTTGAGAGGTTTGACTGGGAGTTGACTTTGTTGTTAACGGGTTCAGATTGCGATTACGGAAGGTGGAATAGCTCCGTTGTGTCATTTGGGACTTGCATGCAAAATTTGACGTCATTCCGGATTGATTTGATATGATTCGATCGCGAGTTGTAGAAGTTGAAAATTCATAGTTCATTAAGCTTGAATTGAGATGTGATTCGTGGTTTTGATGTTATGTTTCGGGATTTGAGGTTCGTGTTATATTTTGGGACTTATTGGTATGATTTGACGGGTCCGAGGGGCTTGAGTGTATTTTGGATCATTGGTTGAGAGAATAGTAAAGTTAATAAATTTGGAGTTTGACCATGGTAAATGTCGAGTCAAGACGACCTCATTTCAGTGTTTTGAGTGCACAAGAAGGTCTGTAGCATGTTTTATGATTGAAATTCTTATATGGTTTGTGTCCGGGAGGTTCAAGATGAGATTCAGGGTGGTTTCAGATCATTTTGGTGAAGTTTGGGATTGTTGGTGCTGGTACTTCGCAATTGCAAACTTTTTGTTGCAATTGCGAACTACTGCAATTGCATACTTTTGGTCGCAATTGCAAACCTTGGCCCCAATCGCGAACATGTGGTCGCAATTGTGAGCATCTGCAATTGCAAACTTTTGGTTGCACATGCACACATCCGCAATTGCGAACTTTTGGTCGAAAATGCGATATCTGCAGCTGGGTTAAGAGTTGGACTGTCGGGATTTTAGCTCATTCTTTCATATTTTGAACCCTAGACTCGGTAGGAGGCGATTTGGAGAGGGGATTTTCATCTACAATCATTGGATAAGTGATTTTGATCAATTTCCAACTATTTTAAATGATTATAAATGAGATTTAACATCAAAATTATGAGAATCGGAGGGAAATTTTGAGAAACTTTGTCTATGTTTTGAAAAATAAAAATTTTGGATTTTAGAGTTGAATTGGACTCGGATTTTAAAACAAAACACATATATAGACTCGTGGGGTTATGGGTAGTCGAAACCTACCCTTAGACCCGGGTTTTTGACCGAGCGGGCTGACTTTCCTTGACTTTTGGTAAATTGTGTAAAGATCATAGCTATAGGTGTAGCCGCGATCGCGAAGGCTGTTTGGTGGGCTGGTAATTTTTCCTCTTCATGTTCACATGATGTAGCTCGTGATCACGTACGTGTATCCCCTCCTTCTTCGTGTTCGCGCTCATAGTTTCACGTTTGCGTAGCATAAACTTAGTAGTTGGTATTTTTCTTCTCCTTCTCGATCGCATATACTCGTTTGCGGTGGCGTAGTACACTTTTCGGGGCAGCAGTTGTTCCCTTCTTCGCGATTGCATGCATGTGTTCTCGATCGCATAGTGCATTTTTTGACAGTCATTATTCCTTCTTCGCATTCGCATGTGTCTCTCCGCGATCGTGATGTGGAAATACTTGGGCAGCATAATATATTTTCCAAAATAGAGGGTTTGGCCATTTTATCATAGCTTGAGTTGTAGACCTCGGATTTGAGCGTTTTTCGTGGGTTTTTCAATCAAATCATTGGGATAAGGGTTCTTCACCCAAAATTTATTATATTTCGTGATTCTATCTTTATTTTTATCTTTTAATTAGTGGTTTGAGTAGAGAAAAATGAGGAATTTGAGAAAACTTTCAAAAATATAAAATGATGATTTGAATGATTATTGATATCGGAATTTGGTAATTCTTGTATGGATGAACTCATATCGGAATGGTGTCTGGGTTTTGTGAATTTTATCGGGTTCCAAGGTACGGACCTGGGGGTTGACTTTTGGGTTGACTTTTAGTTTTGTTTAAAGGTTCAGCTTTATTATCCGAAATTATTTCCTATGAGTTTTATTTATGATTTGAAGTTATTTTGGCTAGATTTGAGCCACCGGAGGTTGTTTCACTCGAGAAGGTCATTTTAGAGTATCTGTCTAGCTTCTTTGAGGTAAGTATCTTGCCTAACTTTTTGTGGGGGAACTACCCCTTAGGATGTGAGTCATTTGTGCTAATTGTGTCATGTGAAGGCCATGTGCCCGAGGTGACGAGTACGTGCTCAGGCTTATTTGTTGAAATTTGACCGTTTAGGACCTTAGGTTCTTATGTTCATTAGATATGAAATTGTTTTATCATGCTAAATCCTCCACTTACTAAATTCACCCTTTAAGTGTCTTATTTGGAATTAATTGCTTCATGTTTTATGCTTATTGCCTATTAAATTCTTATGTGCCTTAACTGAAGTTGTTGCCTTTTTTATTGCCATGCTATCTTTTCCGTAATTGTTTATCCTTGATTGAAGTTATCATTATCTTTTCGGTAATTGCCTATCATTAGTTGAAGTTATTAGTATCTCACCCATAATTTGCTTATCCTTAATTGAATTTCTTGTATCTTTTCCACAATTGCTCAACCCTAAACAAAGTTTTGTCATCCCTTATCATTGTTGACTTATCCTTATTTAGAATCATTGATTCATGTTATTCCTCTTATCATTGAATTGTACTTTTGTGGAATTATTACTACACATTATCTCTACCTTGTTTAGTTGTTCTTGTTTAGACCATTATTCCTTATTGTGTCTTTCTTTGTGAGCTCATTCTTCCATTTCTTTCTGTTTCGAAGTTCCTGAGTTGATTTATTTGCCATATTCTCGTATTATTTTTGTTGTTGCTGTTTTATTCAGTGTTGTTGAGCCTAGGTCTATGCGTGGTTGTGTTATTGAAACTTTTTTGAGGAAATATTGTGGCATATGGGTGATGCTACACTATAATCCCGTATTTTAGTCGCTTATTGCACTCTAATTCATTGCACTTTATTCGTGTTTAAGCTTTAATTGGTAGTGCTTTGCACTTATTGTGTATTTTATGTCTTGTAGGAGTGATTCCGAGTGATGTAGATGTTGTGGAGCTAATTCGAGCTATTTGGAGCTTTGAAGTCTGAGTAAAAGCCCAAGGGATTAAGCCGGGATCGTGTTTGAGGGTCGAGGACCAAGTTTGGACGTCAAAAAGCAAGACTCAATCCATACTCTGAGAAATCCCCACTGCCGCGGCACGTGGGACGCCGCGGCTGCCTATTTCCTGCTGCCTGACGGATGTTTACCTCTCAGGATTTCCCCACAAATGCCCCCCATGGCGCGTCGCCCTATGCAGCGCGCCTGTGCAATTTTTACAGAGTAAATATCCTATTTCGACTAGGAAAAGGTGATTTCATCTGGGCCCGACCCTACTTGGTATAAATACATGAGAAAACATTATGTTCTGGACTTTTGACACATATTCGACCGAAGGAGGCTAAGGAGGAGTTGGAAAAACACAAGCACAAGATTTCATCATTCCGTCCTCACTCAAGATCCAAGTTTGGATTGAATTTATGTTTTCCTATACTTTAACTTTATTTGTGATGAATTTCTCCATAGCTATGAGTAGTTCTCTTTAGGGTTTGATGGATTAGTGTATTGATGATTATTTATGGATTGTAACTCTAGTTTTATGTATTGAAGCGTTGTTGGATGACTTAACTGTTGCATCTATATTCACTTGTTCATGTAATCAAGTGAGGCATAACTTGTGATATCTTTGAATTATATTGTTGGTTGAGTTCATTAATTCTTCTTAGTAATCGAAAGAGGCTAGTTAAATCATTGATTAAACCTAGTTAGCAGAATAATCGAAAGAGGGTTTCCTAAAGACCAATCTACTACGCATTCTTGCATATATTCACGTGCGTAAATTGGTTCATCTCGTAAGGTTAAGACTTAATCAAGAGAGGAGTTTTTGCTGAACGTTTGAACTAATAATTGAGTGAATTCGAGAGACTCACTTGAACATTGGAAGTGAATTACCTAGAGTTAGATCCCAAATAATTATCTTGCAGCTATTCTATCAACCCCTATTTTCTCCCACTAATAACTTCCTTGCTTATCTTTATTTCGATTGTCATTAGTCAATAGCTTAGGACTTTTAGTTAATTTTAGTTAGAAATCATATAAATCACAAGGGTTGATCATCTTGGATAGCAATAAAGCTAGAAACTACGAAAATATTGTTTAAATTTAATCCCTGTGGATACGATATTATACTATACTATATTTGATTAGTGAGAAAAATTTAAGTTTGTGTTTCGAGCTCGTCAAACTTTGGCGTCGTTGTCAGGGACTAGCAATCAATAGTGTTTGAAATAGTTTTTGGTGCTAATTCAGGAATTGGGTTTTAGTTTTTTTTTCATTTTTTTCTTTTTCCTTTTCTATTTTATTTTCTGTATTAGTTAACTTCTTTTCAAGATTTGTTTGTAGTACCTAACAAATTGGAGAGGATACTATAGATTTTGAACTCTAAATGTTGTGAAGATGGAGTAAAACCAACCAAAGAAAATGGTTGAAGAGTTAGCAGCTGAACATTATCAGCGGTCTGCTATATGTTTTAAATACGGTGGAAATCATCTATGGGTTGACTGTCAAGCAGGTATGTATTCTTCCTATGGTTTGTAATTTGAGCAGTCTCACTCTGTTTCTAGTTCGTACAGGTATGGGGATTCATATGGGCATAATTCTAACTCTGGTTCGGATGAATACCCTTATTATGACTAGAATGAAAATAAAGTGAGACAACCACCTCAAGAGGAGAATGGTAGTTTAGAAGCGCTTATGCATAGGTTCGTGAATAGTGTTAAAGAAAGGTTCATGCAAAATGATAAAGCTATTAAGAACCTAACAACGCGAGTGAGTCAATTATTAAGTATACTTTCAGAAATCTCATTGCGTTGTGAATGTGAATATATAGAGGAGATACCTTGTGAGAACGAGCCTACTCAAGAGAATGAGCATCCACATAGAGAGCTTTCCACTATTCAAGAGGACTCTGATTCAACTGCGATGATTGAATTTAAGGTTGTGGTTGAGTGTGAAGCAACGGAAGAAGAGTTCAAACCCCCATACACATTTCCACATTTGCAACCTTTAGTAGAAGAGAATGAGAAACAAATGGTCTTGGACATACTAGAGGAATATTCACTTGACCTTTCTTCTTTGTTTTCTTATTCTAACCTTGATCATATGGATTTTATTTTTGGAGATTTACATGAATATGTATGGATTGATCCTGTGAAAGAATGCAGAAACAAGTTAAGGATCATCATGAACGAGCAATTCACTATTCAAGATGAGGACAAGAAAGAAAGAAAAGAGCGGGTCTTGCAGGTATCCTCAGAAGAATTGGGCTTAATGAGCTCCATAAAAAATCCCAAGGAGCAAAAACGAGGAATGAATTCAGAATCAGGGGTGGAGTTCATAAGTTCTCGGAAGAGAAGAAAATTCAAGGAAGTTTCCTTTACCTCTTGCTTTTTAATTATGTGCCATGCGGACATGCCACAACTTAAAGTGTGGGGTGGGGGGTATTTATATGTATGTATGTATATTAGCTTCTTGTTGTTACGTTTAGTAGTTAGAGATAGAAAAGAAATTTTGAAAAAAAAAAACATAAAAATTTTAAAATTTTTTATTTTTCCCGACGATGGATACCATTCGACAGGTTTCTTGAGGGATTAAAGTCGAAAAAAAAAGACAAAAAGATTTTCTTTTGTAGGTAGTGTATTATTCCCCCTTGGTTTTTTTTTGTGCCGCAGTTCTTTTCCAAGGGTTTTGTTTGAACCGGATGTAGTTAATTTTTATTCTTTTTAGGACTAGAAAACTTTGTGCTCTAATTTGAATGTAAGGCAATATCTCTTGACTTTATTATACCTTGAGAATAGTGAGTGCTTAAGTTGTGATGCGTAGGCTCAGTTTTTGACTCTTGCATAAGCACCTTAAATTGTACAATCTTAACTTTGCTTAACTGCGTTGACTAGAGTGCCTTGATAATCCAATCTTGAGTGAGTTATATGCCATGTGGGTGTGAGATTTTGTGTATATGTGCATTGCATTTGATGTCTAGAACTTACCCCGCGTGTTTGCAAAGCAAAATAGTAGTTATATTCAGTCTTGGAAGTGATATAGGCATTTCTTTGTTGAGCCAGTTATATGCTTTTACTAGTTATTATGTATCTTAGTTAACCCCTTTGAGCATGTAATCTTGTTACTTTGGCAACCACATTACAGCCTTACCCATTTGTTTGAATTGACCATCTATTTGAACCTTGTACCTCTCGTGAGCACTTGAATTTGTTATGAACTTTGTAAAAGTTGAAGTGTGGGGTGGTTGGTTTGGCTTTTGAGTGGAGCTATTGAAATAAGGAAGAAGGTTCACTATTTTGAAAAAGTAAGAGCCACTTGAATTGAAAAAGAAAAAAAATATTGTATTGTTCTGCAAAATATTCTTTGATAGCGGTGACTCTTGATGTAATTGTGCTTAAAGAAGTAGGGAGATAATGTATACTGATGTAAAGGTGGTGTTATGGTTTAACATAAGTGTGGGGTTTTGAACAATGAAATGTATGTATTGAAGTGCTTAGGGAGGTGCAGTCACTTTTATATCTAAATGTATCCTACCCATCCCGCAGCCTACATTACAACCAGTTGAAGTCCTACTTGATCCTTGACTAAATGGGCTCGATTAGTAGAGTAGTACATTACAGGCAAGCCTATGGTACGTCATTTGTGGCATATGAATGTTGTTTCTCAGAGTAAGCAAATTCTTTCTATCTTGAGTTCCTAATTGTTCTTCAATTCTATTATACGTGTGGAACTACTCTCTATTGTTGTGTGAGGGTGCTTAATTCATGAAGGAAAGGTAATGTGATTGACCTCTGTGTTAGAGTAAGTGAGCAGGTTGTGAAAAGTGTGTGGTGTTTTTGAGTCAAATCTTTATGTTAGAGTGCTTAATCTGTTTTAAATATGCTTGGTGTGATGAGTTATGAGAGTTGTTGAAAAAGGTCGTGTTTATATGAAGTGTAGTTTGATTGCTTGAGGACAAGCCATGGTATAAGTGTGCGGTGTTGATGGTAGGCTATAATCCTGTATTTTAGTCGCTTATTGCACTCTAATTACTGCACTTCATTCGTGTTCGAGCTTAAATTGGTAGTGTTTTGCACTTATTGTGTGTTTTATGCCTTGTAGGGATTCTGAGTTATGTAGATGTTATGGAGCTAATTCGAGCTATTTGGAGCTTTGAAGTCTGAGTAAAAGCCCAAGAGATTAAGCCGGGATCGTGTTCGGGGGCCGAGGACCAAGTCTGGACGTCAAAAAGCAAGATTCAAGCCATACTCTAAGAAATCCCCACTATCACGGCGCGTGGGGCGCCGCGTGGGGTGCCGCATGGGGCAACGCGGCTGCCTATTTCCTGCTGCCTGACAGATGTTTATGGAGTAGTTCTCTTTAGGGTTTGATGGATTTGGTGTATTGATGATTCTATGTGGATTATAACTGTAGTTTTATGTATTGAAGCATTTTTGGATGATTTAACTACTGTATCTATATTCACTTGTTCATATAATCGAGAGAGACATAGCTTGTGATATCTTTGCATTATATTGTTGGTTGAGTTAATTAATTCTTCTTAGTAATCGAAAGAGACTAGTTGAATCATTGATTAAACCTAGTCAGGAGAATAATTGAAAGAGATTTTCCTAAAGACCAATCCATTACGCATTCTTGCATATCTTCACGTGCTTAAATTGGTTCATCTCGTAAGGTTAAGGCTTAATCGAGAGAGGAGTTTTTTTTGAACGTTTGAACTAATAATTGAGTGAATTCGAGAGACTCACTTGAATATTAGAAGTGAATTATCTAGAGTTAGATCCCAACAACTATCTTGCACCTATCCTATCAACCCCGATTTTCTCCCACTGATAACTTCCTTGCTTATCTTTATTTCAATTGTCATTAGTCAATAGCTTAGGACTCTTAGTTAATTTGAGTTAGAAATAAATAAATCTCAAGTTTGATCATGTTGGATAGCAATCAAGCTAGAAACTACGAGAATACTATCTAAATCCAATTCCTGTGGATACGATATTATACTATACTATTTTTGATTTGCGAGCAAAATTTAAGTGTGTTTCGAGCTCGTCAATGGGCACATATATTGAAAGTCATTTTGTTGAGTTTGTTATGTTTTTGGCATACGTGTTATTGTTGAAATAATTGTTATGTTGTTTGCACGAGGTTTCTGTCGTGCTGTTGTTATTGTGTTTGCACGAGATTTCTATCGTGCTGTTATTATCGTGTTGCACGAGGTTTCTGCCGTGCTGTTGTTATTGTGTTGCACGAGGTTTCTGCCGTGCTGTTGTTATTATTGATACTCATGCGGTGTTATAAGATTTAGGTGTTGAAACGCATGCAGTGGCATAAGAGTTGGGTGTTGAAATGCATGCGGTGAGATAAGGTGGTCTTGAAACGCGTGGCTAGTAGGGGAACTACTAGAAGCCATGCGGTGTGATAATGTGGGCTAAAACGCGGGATGCTATTTCAGGAAAAATTTATTTTCAAAAACTAAATGTAAAGGCTCCCGCGGTGATATAAGTAATGTTGTGATTCATTTTATGATTTGAGACTACGATGCGGTACCTCGATAGGGCTTTTGTTGTTATTTCCCCATTCTTTTGTACTTGTCTTTGATTGTTTTCTTCTTAGCATACTATTAATTGTCTTCTTCCGTGTTGCACTATTTGCTTAGTTCTATGTAGCTAATCTTGTTGTGCTAGTCGTTGCTTCAACTACATTGCTGCCTTTATTACACTGTACATATCGTGGTGATCGTTTCTTATGTGTCATTCATTGTCTCTACTCTTATTTGTTGACTTGAATTGTGGTAGAATACTTGCACAAGCATGCACATAATTAAATCACCCATATCGGTTTTAGAAGATGAATCCTGACATTATTGACCATTATACGTACTCTTCTCTACTTTCATTCTGTGGGAGGATTGTTTTATTGGCACGTGAGTCGTCCATGCGGTTATGAGTTGTAATGTGGGTTCAAGATGCCAAATCATGAGCTTTTAAGAGTTAGAGTTTTACAAAAACTGAATAGAAATAAGTACAACATCTATTTGAAATGTAAATTAACAGAATTTCGAATCTAATGCTACCAAGGACAAGTGATAGCCATAAATGGAACGTAGGTACATCTTCAAATCCACCTCCCGCCATACACAGCAACATCAGCACCCAACATCTATACGCAAGATGGAGAAGTGTAGTATGAGTACAACTGACTACATGTACTCAATAAGTAACAAACCTAACCTTAGGTTGAAAGTAGTGACGAGTTGGGACATGGGTCAGAGTCCAACTCCACTAACCAGCAATAGTTCATAACAATGTAATAAAGGGGTACATAAAAATAACTCAGTGGTAAGATGCCCAACTCGTTCACAGTTACAGAAAAATAGGCATGCTTTTCAAGTATAACAGTAAATCCTAAATCTTTCATCGAAAACCCCAAAAGCATATGAGTACGTTTGAAAATTGTGATTTCTCCAGAAACCTTTCAACAATAAATAAGATGTTTCATTTTTAGATAGCATGAGGAAAATACATCTCTATGCCTATATGTCAATATACAAATGAAATCATGAACGCCACCAAAATCGGGTAGCAAAAGAGAATGCATCTCTATGCATGTATCTCAAGTACGTATGTCAAATGCAATGTATCTCAGTGATAAACTCATGTACTCACACTCTCGGAGAATTAAATCTCACTATCTCATATTCTCACTCACCATGCTCAATACTCAGCATACTCAGTTACTCAGTACTGTATAATACCTGCTGCGGCGTTCAGCCCGATCCACATATAGCCATAAGTCCTGTTGCGCAACCCGATCCACATATATATAGCCATAAGGCTTATTGCGGCGTGCAACACGATTCACATATATATATAGTCATAAGACTTGCTGCGAAGTGCAATCTGATCCACATATATATAGCCGTAAGGCTTGTTGCAGCGTGCAACCCGATTCACATATATATAGCCATAAAGGCTTGTTGCGGCGTGCGACCCGATTCATATATATATATATATATATATATAGAGAGAGAGAGAGAGAGAGTTAAAAATCATCTTTTCTTTGTTTGTATCACCGAGACACCAGAAGGGCCGGCCATATATATATACATGTCACTCGCAGCACGGCACTCAGGCCACAATTTATTCACCAATCTCTCCAGTCTCTCGGGCTCAAAACGCCCATACTAAGCATCTATGATTAATGATACGAGATGTGACAATAAACAATAACAGAGATTGACATATGGTATGAAATGATGAATGCGACTGAGTACATAACTGCAATTAAGCAAATAACTCAATAGCGAAGAACAACCACTGTGGGTCCCAATAGTGCCAACATATAGCCTAAACATGATTTCTAGCATAAATTACAACTCAAGTGCTCTAACACATAGTGTACATTTAAAATGTTCAGATAAGATGGCTACACAGTTCCATGGAATTGACTAAATCACAATTCACACGGTGCACGCCCACACGCTCGTCACCTGCCATGCGCATCACCTCAACATCAATCACATAACACGTAATTTAGGGTTTCATACCCTCAGCACCAAGTTTAGAAGTGTTACTTACTTCAAACAAGCGAAATTCAATACCGAGCAAGCCAAACGATGCTCCAAAAATGCCATCTCACGCATACCAACCTCTGGACGACTCGAAACTAGCCAAAAGCAACTCAAATGCATCAAATGAAGCCCAAGGAAACAATTCCAAATGATAAAGGTCAAATCTTTCAAAAGCCCAAAGTCAACTAAAAAGTCAAACCTGGGGCCGCACCTCGGAACCTGACAAAACTCACAAAATCCGACAACCCATTCAAATTACGAGTCCAACCATACTAGTTTCACTCAAATCCGACTCCAAATCGATGTTCAAAACTCAAAACTTCATTTCATGAAATTTTAGACAAAAACCCCCCAATTTCTCTTTTGAAATCATCAACCAATTGTCAAAAATGAAAATAGATTCTCGAAATATAATAAAAATCGAGTGTAGACACTTACCCCAATCCACGTGATGAAAATTACTTCAAAACTTGCCTCAATCCGAGCCCTAAATCTCAAAATATGATAAAAAAACCCAAAACCTCGATTTTATAGCTTTTGCCCAACAAATCCCGCATATACGGTCACATTGTCGAAATCTGCGACCTCCGGAACAATTTCGCTTCTGCGAAGCCTCTCTGAAGACCAGCCTTCTGCAACTACATGACTTTACCTACTTCTGCGCACACGTACATGCGGTTCAAAATCCCGCTTCTGCGCCCATGGACATCGCTTCTGCGCCTATGGACATCACTTCTGCGCGACCGCATATGCGCTTCAAGCTCCGCATCTGCGATGACTCTCAAACTCAGCTCCTTTGGCACGGCAATACCTAAAGAAGTAACCCCCACCTCTAAACAATCAAGTGAACCCCTACTCCATGCACACTACATCCCTCACGAATAACAAACTCAAATCATTCTACGATTTCCATATTCCCATAAAGTATAATACATCATGCATTCAGAAGTTTTCTTGCTTAAGTCATCCTCAAAACCAGACTCTGCATGTCGTAACTGATCCACAAGTATGCCTCAAGCCGAAACCAATACAATACATAACCATGCAATCAAATCGTTGATAGCAGACTCCCCCACTTGGCTCGAAGCCATAGAATAAAACACTCGATAACTCATAATGCCCCTACTCTATTACTAACATGATCCCACACCGAAATTCAACTCAATCCTTCATAAGCTCATGTAACACAAACCCTCTAATACCTCAAATCATCTTCAAATCTCGCATTCATCCTTGTGCCGGTTAGGTCAACTATTACAACCGATCCAAACTCAGATCCTACAAATATAACCCACTGGTAGAAAAGAAAGCTACCACACAACATCATAAGGATCACATATTCGTAGATTACCTCACAGGTTATAACCCACCTGCTTAGCCTCAAACTGACATATCTTTATACCATTTTGCAACCACAACTACTATGGCATCACTTAAATCTTCCTGAGTCTGAACTCGTCAACAAAACATAAGAATCTACTTCACCCACAATGAACAATGTGAAACTTCCCTCAACATTCTTATAACTCGAGACTATATGTCACATCAAGACAGAAATCAAGCACCCAATATTCCTTTCTACATCTCAAGCAAACTCTTCTCGTCACATTTAACCCATATGAATGCATCGTGCAGCCACATCATACTTATCATATAGCCATCCAACCACTCATCGATCCACAAATTACACTAATAGGGATACTATCGAACTTATAAGTCCAAAGCACGTGCACACAATTGAAATCCCCGTGCTCAAGCTACAGTCAAAACCCGATTTCAAGTCTTCCAGACTGGCCTATCATCAGCACACTGAAATCACATCTCGCACATCGTCCATGGGATCACAAGTCGTCGATATACAGCTGATACCGAGCACTCACATGCGTATACGAATGCGTAGAAGGAATTCAAAGAGTTACGCTTCAAGCTGAATCAATGCCGCACAATAAGGAAAGGTAGATGGGAAGTTTATCCTAAATGTCCTGTAGCCTCTCGAAGATAGGTATGGACGTCATCATACCGATCCGCAAGACTCTACTAGAGACTTGCTCATGACTCGTAGAACCAATGAACCTAGAGCTCTTAAACCAACTTGTCACGATCCAAAATCCAACTAGTCGTGATGGCACCAATCCAACCCGACAGATAAGCCAATTAACAACTATCTAATTTAATGAGATTTATTAAGAGAAGAAATGATAATACAACTGTTTTTATAAGAGAATTTCTCAACAACTGGTAGTACAAATCATGAGCTTCTAAGAGTTAGAGTTTTACAAAAACTGAATCGAAATAAGTACAACATTTGTTTAAAATGTAAAGAACAGAATTTTGAATCTAATACTACCAAGGACAAGTGATAGCCATAACTGGAACGCAAGTAAATTTTCAAATCCATAGCCCGTCGTACGTAGCAACATCAGCACCCAACATCTGCACGCAAGGTGCAGAAGTGTAGTATGAGTACAACCGACCCCATGTACTCAATAAGTAACAAACCTAACCTTAGGTTGAAAGTAGTAAAGCTGGGACAAGGATCAGAGTCCAACTCCAATAACCAGCAACAGTTCATAACAATATAATAAAAGCGTACATGAAAATAACTCAGAGGTAAAATGCACAACTCGTTCACAGTTACAAAAAAATAGACATGCTTTTCAAGTATAATAGTAAATACCAAATCTTTCACCAAAAACCCCAAAAGCATATGAGTAAATTTAAAAACTGTGATTTCTCCAAAAACCTTTCAACAATAAATAAGATGTTTCATTTTCAGATAGTATGAGAAAAATACATCTCTATGCCCACATGTCAATATACAGGTGAAATTATGAAAGTCACCAAAACCGGGTAGTAAAAGGGAATATATCTCTATGCATGTATCTCAAGTACGCATGTCAAATGCAATGTATCTCAGTGATGAAATCATGTACTCACACTCTCGGAGTACTCAATCTTACTGTCTCGTATTCTCTTTCACCATCCTCAATACTCAGCACTGTACAATACCTGATGCGGCGTGCAGCCCGATCCACATATAGCCACAAGGCCTGTTGCGGCGTGCAACTCGATCCACATATATATAGCCATAAGGCTTGTTGCGACGTGCAACCCGATCCACATATATATATAGACATAAAGCTTGTTGCGGCTTGAAACCCCATCCATATATATATAGCCATAAGGCTTGTTGCGGCTTGCAATATATATATATCTCACAGCACGGCACTCAGGTCCCAATTTAGTCACCAATCTCTCCAGTCTCTCGGGCTCACAACGCTCATACTAAGCAGCCTCGATCAATGATACGAGATGTGACAATATACAATAATAGAAATGAGATATGATATGAAATGATGAATGCGACTGGGTACATAACTGCAATTAAGAAAATAACTTAACCGCGAAGAACGACCACTGTGGGTCCCATTAGTGCCAGCATATAGCCTAAACATGATTTCTAGCATAAATTAAAATCAAATGCTGTAACATATAGTGTACAGTAAAAATATACAGATAAGATGGCTACACAGTTCCATAGAATCGACTTAATCACAATTCACACGGTGTACACCCATACTCCCATCACCTAGCATGCGCGTCACCTCAACATCAATCACATAACACATAATTGGGGGTTTCATACCCTTAGCACCAAGTTTAGAAGTATTATTTATCTTGAACAAGTCAAATATAATACCGAGCAAGCCAAACGGTACTCCAAAAATGCCATCTCGCGCATACCAGCCTCCAGACGACTCAAAACTAGCCAAGGAAATAATTCCAAACTCGGGCCCCTACCTAGGAACACGACAAAACTTACAAAATCCGACAACTCATTCAATTATGAGTCCAACAGTATTAGTTTTACTTAAATCCGAATCCGAATCGATATTCAAAACTCAAAAATTCACTTTATAAAATTTTAGACAAAACCCCCAAATTTCTCTTTTGAAATCATCAACCAATTGCCAAAAATGAAGATAGATTCACGAAATATAATCAAAACCGAGTGTAGACCACCTACCCAATCCACGTGATGAAAATTGCTTCAAAACTCGCCTCAATCCGAGCCCCAAATCTCAAAATATGATAAAAGAACCAAAAACCTCGATTTTATAGCTTCTGCCCAGGAAATCCTGCATATGCAGTCACATTGTGGCGTCTACGACCTTCGCTTCTGCGGACAATTTTGCTTCTGTGAAGCGTCTCTGAAGACCAGCCTCCCGCACCTGCGTGACTTTCCCCGCTTCTGAGCACACACAGGTGCGGTTCAAAATCCCTCTTCTGCACTCAATCTCGCTTCTGCGCCCATGGACATCGCTTCTGCGCGACCGCGGATGCGCCTCAAGCTCCGCACCTGCGATGACTCTCAAACTCAGCTCCTTTTGCAGGTGCGATCACCTCTTCGCTTCTGCAACCATCGTGTTTGCGCAAAATCAGCCAAAAGTGCGCAACATCAGTATCAGCAGCTGTCAGCCACAACATATGAATGGAAAATGGTCCGAGACACGTCCGTAACTCACCCGCGCCACTGAGGACCCCTCCAAATATACCAACAAGTCCCATAACATAACATGGACCTACTCGAGGCCTCAAATTACACATGAAAACATCGAAACGACGAATTGCACCTCAATTCAACTCAAATGAACTTTGAACCTGTCAACTTCCAAAACTTGCACCGAAACATATCAAATCAACTCAGAATGAACTCAAATTTGCACACAAGTCCCAAATGACATAATGAAGCTATTCCAATTCTCGGAACCACAATCCGCATCCAATATCATCAAAGTTAACTCCCGGTCAAACTTATGAACTTTCCTAACCTTTAAATTTCTAACTTTCGCCAATTAGTGCCGAATGCTTCTAAAAGTATCCAAATGCAAATTCGGGCATATGTCCGAGTCCAAAATTACCGTTCGGACCTAATGGAACCATCTAAACTCCGTTGCGGGGTCAAATTCACCAAAGTCAAACTTGGTCAACTCTTCCAACTTAAATCTTCAACAATGAAATCAATTCTTCCAAACAAGTTCAGAAACACCTGAAAACCAACGCCAACAAACAAGTTGTCGCGCCTCGTTTTCTCGCGAAAGCAAGTTTCGACATGTGAAAACTCTTATACATGGGTATTAAGAGAGAAGAGTCTCCACCTAACGATTTTTAAGGTGCGTTAGTGCACCAATTAGAAGATAGCTCTGATTTAACTAGTATGCGCTACCAAAGATCAGATAAGGGTTCAAATTACCTCGACGAGAAGGTGTTAGGCACTCTCTGAGGTCCAACTGTGGTTCCCGGCCGAACTTTAATCTAAGTGGGATTATATGAGTTATTAAATAAACTAAGTAATTAAGCATGCAAATTCATTAATTATTATTAATAGCTAAGCGGTAACATATGCCATTAATCATTAATTATACTAAGTGAGAAAGAAAGTAAAGAACGAAAATAAGAATACTCAAAGAAATCTGTTTAAAGCAACTTTAGACAACAAAAGTATACTTTATACAACATAAGTAAAGGTAAATGAAAGACGTCAAAGAAACCAAGTGACGCTACTAAGTAAAAGAACGATTGGCACTATAATTACAATTGAAACATACAAAATTGAGAAAAAATCTAGCTACCGCATAGAAATGAAATATATAAGGATGATTACTTAGCTAAAGAGACCTAATTTTTAACTTTAATAGATTAACTCCCACACAAAGTCTGCTAAAACTTTTATAGCCAAAAGTGCAATAGCTATTCGGGCAATTTGTGTATCATGTCCGTTACCCTCATTACTATATTTAAATTGTTACCTAACACGCACTAGTTGATTTTAAATCGTGCCTTAGTAAGCCTAGCCCTCCCATTCTTATAGTCTATGAGGTGTTGGACACTATCTAAAAGGATGATTTTAGACTTAAAGAAAACTTCAGATTTCTATTTCTAGTCTTATTAGCGTCACATAAAAAGGAATACATTAGAACTTAACACAAGTAGCAAATAAGACAAGTAAGAGCTCATGTTGACCTCCAAATTAATTAAGTTAAGAAAAGCGATGAAGTGGTCTCTTAAATATGCAAGATCCTTGAATTAATATTCAGATATACAATACACCAAGTTTAATAGACTAGATAGCTATATGCATAGGAAATAAGAGAAATGGGTGAAAATTTTACCAAGAATCAACTAGAGTAAAAATAATAGTTATCGGAATATACAGTATACTCATAAAATTTAAATAAAAGCAAAATACTAGTCTACTGGACAATAACCCTATCACGTAATAAAAACCAACAAAAACTAATGATGAGATTAAACATAAAACTCCTTACGTGTTTGGAAATTGAAATAACTAATAAAAGGATGATAAATATGATTTTAATAAAAGAAAGTTCTGCCGTTAGTTTTGTACGGGGTCGAACTTGGACCGTTTGTGTAGGGATAAATCGGGTTCGAATTTATACAGTTGGTGTCGATTATAATTACTGCTCGATAGGCCGGGATCGAGGCATCAAGGATCGAAGGTCGAGACCGAGCATCATCGAATCGGAACTCGAAGCTATGATGCCTGAGATAAGATCGTTGAGGTCGATTAGGATAAAATGTCCTAGGGTAAAATTATCAGATTTGCGTAACGGAAGGACCAGAAATCCCGTGATACGTAAATATCTCGGCGGGAATCACGGCGGAAATCAGCAAGGACGTTGAAATCAGTAAATCAAGGGATATTTTACCTTGTAAATAGATTTTTTACCTTGTATAAGAATTATTCCCCTCCCTATATAAAGGGGTAGCGCAATTGTAAAGTCATCTCACGAAAAACGATCAATATATAGAAAAGAAGTCTGCTCTTATTACTTTTTTATTCATTTTGATTCATATTTGTCCATCTTAAAGAAATCAATCAAGGCCAAGCTATTCTAGACTTGTGGTTTGCATTCTCTCTCAATTTATTTACTGAATTTAGTCTTTATTTTATTATCCTTTATTTGTATCAAACCAAATCACATGTCCTTAAAATCATGTACAAATTTAATTGTTATCCAAAGCCAAGGGTAAACAGTTTGGCGCCCACCGTGGGGCTAAGGATAATAGTGAGCGTTTGATACAGTTTTCTGTCACACAAATTATTTTACACTTGCTCTGTGAAGTATCTTTGATTTCAGGTTACAGCACAACTATGTCACACTCGCAATATGTGCCTCTGTACGTCGATAATAAATTTGATCATCAGGGTGAAAACAACAACGTAGCGCTCGGTGATGAAATTTCGGTCGACGCTAACTCACAAATGGCAGTCGATGTAGATCGAACTACTAACCCGTCAAACGTGTTCATAGAGAACACCGATCAACAAATCAGGGACCCCAAAACGACGAAGGGGACGGGATCAACCTCAGAATGATCTTTAACATGTTGCAAGCCCAGCAAGCGGCCATCGCTCAACTACAAAATCAAAGCCAAATATCGAACAAAGTTGAGTTCGGCCCTTCTCGGGGAACCATTCCTGAGAACGACCAATTGCAGAGGAACCGAACAAAGGCAGATCGAGAGCGAACTCGGGGATCATGAGGATGCTCGAGGAACTAACCAGACGAGTCGAGTCTGGCAAAAAGAAGATCGAGGCTAACGACAAAAAGGTGGAAACATACAATTCCAGGGTGGATCAAATCCCAGGAGCACCCCCGATATTGAAAGGCTTGGATTCCAAAAAGTTTTTGCAAAAACCTTTCTCGTCAAGCGCCGCTCCAAAACCAATACCCAAGAAATTTCGCATGCCGGAAATTCCCAAGTACAACGGGACAACTGATCCAAACGAGCATGTGACCGCATACACATGCGCTATAAAGGGAAATGACTTAGAAGACGACGAGATCGAGTCCGTTCTTTTGAAAAAGTTCGGAGAAACCTTGTCAAAAGGGGCCATGACTTGGTAACCCAACTTACACCTAATTCCATCGACTATTTTTCTATGCTTGCAGATTCCTTTGTAAAAGCGCATGCAAGCGCTATCAAAGTGGAAACGCGGAAATCGGACTTATTCAAAGTCAGACAAAAGGATAATGAGATGCTCAGAGAATTTATATCTCGTTTTCAGATGGAGCAGATGGATCTGCCTCCGGTCACTGACGATTGGGCCGTTCAGGCCTTCACCCAAGGGCTCAACGCTTGAAGTTCAACGGCTTCACAGCAACTTAAGTAGAATTTGATAGAATATCCGGCCGTCACATGGGCGGATATACATAACTGATACCAGTCGAAGATCAGAGTCGAGGATGACCAACTTGGAGCCCCTTCGGGATATATTTACCCCATCAAAACTCATGATAGGTTTTGAAGGGATATCCATCGGGAACCGAGACTGAATAGAGATCAGCATCGACCATATCATGGAGATAGGAAAATCACTCCAGCAAGGCAGGACTCCCCGAGGCGCGAAAGAAGAAACGATCATGGTCGGAGAAACCGGGGGCCCATGATGAGAAGCAATTTCGAGAGAACCCGCCGGTCACCGAGAAGCGTCGCGGTTATCGGAATACAACTTCAACGTTGATGCGGCTACTCTAGTATCGGCTATCGATCGTATCACGGACATTATGTGGCCTCGACCGTTACAATCGGATCTTGCCCAAAGAGACCCCAATTTGATATGCAAATATCATGGTACACACGGACACAGGTCAGAAGATTGTCGACAGTTAAGAGAGGAGATGGCACGGTTGCTCGAAAACGGACATCTTCGAGAATTTTTGAGCGATCGAGCCAAAAATCATTATGGAAACAGGAATAAACAAGCGAACCAGGAAGAGCCACAACACCCTATTAATATTATTATTGGCAGAGTAGATGCAACCCAAGGTCCGGTACTGAAGCGCACCAAGATATCCATCACCCGGAAAAAGCGCACTCGGGATTACTCGATGGAGGAAATCTTACATTTCAGCGAAGAAGATGTAGAAGGGATAATGCAACCTCACAACGACGCACTAGTGATATCTGTGCTTATACACAGGACTAAAGTAAAGCGCGTATTGGTCGATCCAGGCAGTTCGGCCAACATAATCCGATCATGGGTTATAGAACAACTCGGGCTGACGGATCGAATTGTCCCTACAGTCCGGGTACTCAATGGATTCAACATGGCGTGTGAAATGACCAAAGGCGAAATAACGTTGCCGATAAACACTGCCAGTACTATTCGAGAGACAAAGTTCTGCGTAATCGGTGGAGACATGAGGTACAACGCCCTGTTCGGGAGACCATGGATCCACGACATGAGAGCAGTGCCTTCGACACTACACCAAGTACTGAAATTCCCATCATATGATGGGATTATAACAGTTTATGGGGAGCAACCGGCTGCGAAAGAGATGTTCGCATTAGAAAAAGTAACATCGGTACCAGCAGCTCCTTCGCAAAAGGTCAAATAGCAATCACAGGCATCATCCTCGGCAAACGAACATGAACAAGTGCATCTCGAGGATGACAGCTACGGAATCCCCAGGTCATTCGTCAGTCCTGATGAATCCGATGCAACCAAATCGACAATCGAGGAATTCGAGCAAGTTTCACTCCGAGAAGACTTGCCAGATCGAAAGGTTACCTAGGCTCGGGCCTAAGTTCCGAGCTCAGGACAAAACTTATCCAATTCCTTATAGCTAACGAAGATTCCTTTGCTTGGTCCCACCTCGACATAACGGGTATACCACCAGAGATAACAACCGACAAGTTAAGCCCCGATCAGAAGTTCTGACCGGTCAAGCAAAAAAGGAGGCCTCAATCCGAGATCAAACACGCATTCATCAAGGATGAGGTAACTAAGCTCCTAAAGATAGGGTCCATTCGGGAGGTTAAATACCCAGAATGGTTAGCAAACGTAGAAGTAGTCCCTAAAAAGGGAAATAAATTAAGAATGTGCGTAGATTATAAGGATTTAAACAAGGCATGCCCTAAAGATTCTTTCCCTTTACCCAACATCGATCGCATGATCGATGCTACCGCTGGCCATGAGACCCTTAGCTTTCTCGATGCTTACTCTGGCTATAACCAAATACGAATGGACCCGGATGACCAGCAAAAAAACATCCTTCATCACTAAGTATGGCATATACTGTTACAACGTGATGCCATTCGTGTTAAAAAACGCAGGAGCCACTTACCAACGCCTAGTAAATCGAATGTTTGAAAAACAACTAGGGAAAATGATGGAGGTTTATACTGATGATATGTTGGTTAAGTCCCTGCGAGCAGAGGACCATTTGAACCATCTGCAGGAAACATTCGACGTGCTGAAACAATACAACATGAAGCTGAACCCGGAAAAATGCGCGTTCGGTATGGGCTCAGGCAAATTCCTCGGTTTCATGGTCTCGAATCGAGGAATAGAAATCAACCCCGAGAAGATCAAGGCTATCGAAGACATCACGGTTGTGGATAATGAAAAGGCTGTACAAAAGCTGACAGGCCGGATAGCCGCTTTGGGACGATTTATTTCGAGATCATCTGATAAGAGCCACCGATTTTTCAATCTATTGAAAATGAAGAGCAACTTCTTGTGGACACCAGAGTGCCAACACGCGTTAGAAGAACTTAAAAGGTACCTGTCTAGCCCACCCTTGCTGCACACACTGAAAACAGGCGAACGACTGTACCTCTACCTTGCCGTCTCGGAAGTAGCGGTAAGTGGAGTCCTGGTTCAAGAGGAACAAGGTACGCAATTTCCGATTTATTATGTTAGCAGAACCTTAGGCGAGGCTAAAACTAGATACCCTCATTTAGAAAAACTGGCACTCGCTTTGTTGAGTACCTCCAGGAAACTGAAACCTTACTTCCAATGTCATCCCATATGTGTCGTAACGACTTACCCGTTGTGAAACATTATGCATAAACCCAAGCTCTCTGGCCGATTGGCCAAATGGGCTATCGAAGTAAGTGGGTACGATATCGAATATTGACCCTGAACCACGATTAAATCTCAGGTGTTGGCAGATTTCATCGCCGATTTTGCGCCATCGCTAATAGCCTAGGTCGAAAGAGAGCTAATGACCGGATCGGGGACTCCTTCTGGAGTGTGGACCTTGTTCACAGATGGTGCATCGGACGCGAAGGGATTGGGGCTTGGTATCGTGCTAAAGCCCCCAACCGGTAATACGATTCGACAGTCTATCAAGACTGTAAAACTAACTAACAACGAAGAGGAATATGAGGCTATGATTGTAGGTTTAGAACTAGCCAAAAGCCTGGGAGTGGAGATAATCGAAGCTAAGTGCGATTCCCTCCTTGTGGTGAATCAATCCAACAGGACTTTCGAAGTCAGGGAAAGTCGAATGCAGAGTTATTTAGACAAGCTACAAGTTACACTGCGTAGGTTCAAAGAATGGACCCTGCAACACATACCTCGAGAGCAAAACAGTGAGGCCGATGCCCTTGCCAATTTGGGATCGTCGGTCGAAGATGATGAGATCGAATCCGAAAAGGTCGTGCAGCTCATGAGGTCGGTAGTGGAAGAAGGCCACGCCGAAATCAATTCAACAAGTCTGACCTAGGATTGGAGGAACAAGTACATAGAGTACCTAAGCTCCGGTAAGCTACCTTCGAACCCAAAAGAATCAAGAACAGTGCGCACAAAGGCGGCTTGGTTCTGTTTATTCGATGACGGAACCTTATTTAGAAAGATATTCGGTGGCCCCCTCGCGATATGTCTGGGACCGGGTGACACCGAATACGTTTTAAGAGAAATACACGAAGGCACTTGCGAGAATCATTCCGGCGTCGAATCCCTGATCCGAAAAATAATCAGAGCCGGTTATTATTGAATCGATATGGAAAAGGACGCGAAGGAGTTCGTTCGCAAATGTAACGAATGTCAAAGACATGCCCCGATGATCCATCAGCCCGGGGAAACGTTGCATTCAGTCTTGTCACCATGGCCATTCCTAAAATGGGGAATGGACATCGTTAGCTCTCTTCCCTACACACCAGGTAAGGCTCAATTCATTATTTTTATGACTGATTACCAAATGGGTTGAAGCGCAGGCATATGAGAAAGTTAGGGAAAAAGAAGTGATCGAGTTCATTTGGGATCACATCATATGTCGGTTTGGGATGCCATCAGAGATCATTTGCGACAATGGGAAATAATTCATCGGCAGCAAAGTGACAAAGTTCCTCGAAGATAACAAGATCAAAAGGATCCCATCAATGCCCTATCACCCCAGCGACAATGGACAAGCCGAATCTACCAACAAAATCATACTTCGAAATCTCAAAAAGAGGTTAACTGATGCGAAGGGGAAATGGAAAGAGATATGCCTGAAGTCTTATGGGCGTATCGTACAACCAAGAAAACCAGCACCGGAGCCACCCCCTTCTCCCTAGTGTAAAGTGCTGAAGCTTTGATCCCGGTCGAAGTTGGTGAATCAAGTGTCAAGTTCCGCTATGCAACCGAGGAATCGAATCGCGAGGCTATGAATACGAACCTGGAACTATTGGACGAAAGAAGGGAAGCAGCCCTTGTTCGATTAGCTGCCCAAAAATAAAAGATCGAAAGATACTACAACAGGAGAACCCATCTTCGACATTTCAACATCGAAGATCTAGTACTCAGGAAAGTCACTCCCAACACTCGAGACCCGAACGAAGGGAAATTAGGACCGAATTGGGAAGGACCTTATTCCATAATAAAGATCACAGGAAAGGGATCGTACAAGCTCGGAACAATGGACGGCGAACAGCTGCCAAACAATTGGAACATAAATCACTTGAAACGAGACTACTGTTGAGGTACGGTCTTTCACTCTTCATTTTTTGCTTGTTTTTATGTTACATCGATGAACTAACACTAGCCGGTATCAAGTAAAGTAACCTCGAATCGGGAAGTACCGGACTTTAGGACTGAAAGCACGCGTTGCACTCTTTTTCCCTTCGACCGATTTTGTCCCAAATTGGGTTTTACGGCAAGGTTTTTAACGTGGCAACCAGAAAACGTGCTAACTTAGATTTGAAGAACTATCATATATCGAAGACAACAATATTCGGTGCTAAACTACGATCGACCTCAAATATCGGAAGACTGCTTAGCTACTTCAATTCGGGAAAACTTCTCAAAGATCATTAGGAATCGATGTAAGGGTCAAACGGTCAAAGGAACCGTACCCAAATAGATTGATCTATCCTCTAAATAAATTGCACAAGCACATGAATACGAATAAAGTTCTTTTGCACCAATTTTTTGTCTCCGAGCCCAAGGGCCGTTTCGATTTTCTTTGTTCAATCAAATACTGACATTATTCAGGGATACATCCGAAAGTCAAATTTAATCAAAGGGGAATAAGACCTACTAAGGCAAACCCCAATTTCTTAAAAGGCCAAGGCCGTACCGAGTTAATGAAACTCGAAGGGGGATAAGACCTACTAAGGCAAACCCCGATTTCTTAAAAGGCCAAGGCCGTACCGAGTTAATGAAACTCGAAGGGGGATAAGACCTACTAAGGCAAGCCCCGATTTCTTAAAAGGCTAAGGCCATACTGAGTTAATGAAACTCGAAGAGAAATAAGACCTGTTGAGGCAAACCCCGAATCTTTACGAGGCTAAATCCCTATCAAGTTAATCGAAGGAAAGAAAAGTATACTATGGCATATCCCAAAATTGGCCAAATCCAAACTGAGTTCGAAGAACAGAAATTTCACCAAGACGAACCATTGGTTCTAATAAGAAGAATCGAAACAAGTCAACAAGGAAAGGGAAAAATACTTTTATATATATGTGCACAAGATATGTTTACATAAGTGGGGACTTCATTACAAACAAAAAAAGAAAAAGAGAAAAAAGAGAAAGAAGGCGCTTTATTCCGAGTTCTCGGAGTCATATTCTTCCGGGAAGGCTTGTTTTCTGGCTTCGGCTTCGATCTTTTTGGCATCATCGATCTAGGTTGATAGATCGAAGCCCCGAGCTTGTATTTCCCCGAGAACGGATAGGCGAGTTTGACACTTAGTGTAATTAACCAAAATTTTTGATTGATCTTGAGCGACCTCAGCGTCGGCCCTGTACTGGGCCACCAACTCATCGGCCTCAGCCTTGGATGCAGCAACCTCCGATCTCGCCATCTACAACTCGCTGACCAAAACATCACGATCCGAGGTGAGCACGTTGACTTGGGATTGAAGCACGTCGGTGCTCTTAGTCAGAGCCCCGATTTTCACTTTTGCCTCCGATAGTTAGGTTTCCGATGAAACCATTTGAGCTCGAAGGGTCTCCTTTTCCGAAACCAGCAGATCCATCCTGTTTCTCCATTCATTGGTTTCTGCTTTGGCCTTACTTGCCTCATATTGGAGTATGTTATTTGGTCGAGTTGCCGCCCATCTACTCAACTAAGCCAGAATTCTCTCTCCGTATAAAGTCCAGTTCATCCCGAAGGTTCGACATCTCCCCTTCGAGCCGCTCAGAACGCGCCGATTCTTCCCGTTGATGAAGAAAAGCTTCATGATGAAGCACCGAGGCCTACAAGTACAAGAGAAACTATGGTAGTTAGTCGAAGTTTGAAATGCAAAATAGTGAATACCAGATAAGGCTTATCAGAAACTTACCTTATTCAATGCTTGTTGAGCCTCATTGAACAAGCAGGGTATGTCCACCTCGTTCATTACAGCCTGATCCTCTTCGGTCAACAAACACCGAAGATAGTTAGCCACCCCTATAGGAGCTGAAAGGACCCCAGCATCTTCGGGAATGGCGAACGTTATTATCCGCTTTCGATCAGGATTTGAAGTCGGAGCAGGAAATCTATCAACCAGCTTCGGACCGAAAGATGCCTTGCTTGTTCCAGTGGAGGGACTTTTCCTCGGTACTTCTAGATTACCGATCCCAAAAGTATCTTCAGCAAACGCCGAATCCACGCCGTCGAAAAAACCTTGGAAAGGGCCTTCTGGTACATGGCTCCTTTCCGGGAAGTGTCCTTTTGCGGCTCGGGCCTTGTTTAAGGTCGCCTCCGAGAAGGAAGGGGAGTCCATCATTTCTATGGGACCCGAGATTCCCTGCACGACCCCTCTCACATCGTCGGAAGCCCCAGTTCTCGCCCCCATTTCGGGGCCCTCGACTCGATGAAGGTGTGTTTCATCGGCCCTCTACTCGGAGACTGCCCGTCCTTCAGTTCGAGACGGCTCGTTGCCCAAAGGATCGAAATCTTCGTCTTCCTCGGACTCGTCTCTCAACCGATAAATTGAGTCCGAGTTCTTGGGCTTACGAGCTATCCTTTTCCTCGGTCTCTTTCTCTCGTGCTCGGAAGAACTGGGGACTTCTTTCCTCTTTTTCTCTTTCTCCTGCTCTGAAGCAACGGGCTGGCAGGGAACCTCGCTACAAGGGGAAGTTGGCCTCAATTCAACGTCCTTTGATAGACCTGCAAATGAAGAGTAAAGTAGATTAGAAATCGACAACATAAGACGCAGAGTTTAAACTTAATCGGTCTCACCATGATTTTTGGCCTCCCATCGGCCCTTCGAGATCTCGCGCCAGGCACGTTCCGAATAAGTTCTTTGGGACACCACCTTTTTGACCTATTCTTTCAGGTGCATAATCGCGGCCGGCGTTCGAGATACAGCTACACCATATGGAATTGGTTAGTGAAATAATGAAGGAAAAATATCGAACAAGTTGAAATATGGGATAGCACTTACGGTTCATGTTCCACTTCTCAGGGAACGGCATGTCTTCAGCCGGGATCAAGTCCGATGTTTTCACCCGAACGAATCGGCTCATCCAACCTCGATCCCTATCCTCATCAATGCTCAAGAAGGGGGCTTTGCTTGCCCGGCGAGCAAGTGTTACTAATCCCCCTCGAAAAATTCGGGGACTATATAACCGCAGGAGATGATCAAGGGTGAAAGGGTGCCCGTCGATCTTGCTTACAAAAAAGCGAAAGAGAATGACTATTCTCCAGACAGAAGGGTGAATCTGGCCCAACGTTACCCCATACCTTTTGCAAAAGGCAACAATGATGGGGTCCAAAGGGCCCAACGTGAAGGGATAAGTGTAAACACTCAAGTAGCCCTCCACGTGGGTGGTGATCGCTCTTCCGGTGCGGGAACAACCATGCACTTACCAACCCAGTTACAATCTTCTTTAACCTTGTCGATGATTTTGTCCGTAATCGAACAAATGTATCTAGTGACCGGTTCGCACCAGCCCGGTACTGAAGAAGCCTTCTCTACCTTAAAATCGGTACTGATCGAACACCCAGTCGGTAAGAATGCTTTCAAAGGAGGTTCGGTCGCAGTTTCCTCAACAACAACAGGCTGAGGATCTTCAGTAGGTTGGGAAGAAGAAGGGGTCTGTTTCTAAGGGACGAATTTAGAGATTTTTGCCATTGTTGATTAGGAGTTAAAGAAGCTAATAAATGCAGGGATGAGATAAGAATAAAGGGGAGGATCACTTGAGGGAAAACTCAGAGAACTTGAAGGAGAGAATGGTCAGATATCGCAAACTCTTGAAACTGAAGACAAATAAGGCTATTTATACCCCCTCAAAGGCGGCTGTTCGCGTCCCAAAACGAGGGAGCATTAATTAACACATGCAGACATTGCAGAGGTTTGTCCCCAGTTTGTCTCTGAAGAGACGTTTTCGATACGTACCACGTACGTCACAATGCCACCGTCATTTATCAATGTGATGTTTCATTTCTTTTAATGTGACGCCCCGAATTTCGTGTCACGCGCGCCATAAGTATGTCTTCATTTGACCTAATCAAAAAGTTGCGGCTCATGTCGTTTTTCATCATTACTCTCCAAAAAACGAGGGGGCTATCTGTATGGGGTCGAACCTAGACCGCTTATGTAGGAATAAATCGGGTTCGAATTTATACGGTTGGTGTCGATTATAGTTACTGCTCGATAGGCCGGGATCGAGGCATCAAGGATCGAAGGTCGAGACCGAGCATCATCGAATCGGAAATCTAAGTCATGATACCTGAGATGAGATCGTTGAGGTCGATTAAGGTAAAATTTCATAGGTAAAATTATCATATTTGCGTAACGGAAGGACCAGAAATCTCGTGATACGTAAATATCTCGGCGAGAATCACAGCGAAAATCAGCAAGGACGTTGAAATCAGTAAATCAAGGGATATTTTACCTTGTAAATAGATTTTTTACCTTGTATTAAGAATTATTCCCCTCCCTATATAAAGGTGTAGCGCAATTGTAAAGTCATCTCACGAAAAGCGATCAATATATAGAAAAGAAGTCTGCTCTTATTACTTTTTTTATTCATTTTGATTCATATTTGTTCATCTTAAAGAAATCAATCAAGGCCAAGCTATTCTAGACTTGTGGTTTGCATTCTCTCTCAATTTATTTACTGAATTTAGTCTTTATTTTATTATCCTTTATTTGTATCAAACCAAATCACATGTCATTAAAATCACGTACAAATTTAATTGTTATCCGAAGTCAAGGATAAACAAGTTTAAAGCTAAATATAGACCCATAATAAGACATGAACTATTTTAAAGAAGCCGACGTACTACTCAAATGCCAATTATGGCAGTTTCATGTAAAAGAAAATAACCAGCGGATCATCTTTATCATCTCCTACGGGCAAGACTAGTGTTTATGGTAACCAAATAATTAAAGCATATCTTGAGCACATAAGTAGAGAAGAGGCGTATGAACAAGTAGCACATAATTTTTCCTTTTCCCAGCAACCCCCATTCACTATTATATAGAGTTTACTAAAAACTACAAGAATAAAAATATAAAATGAGCCTAAGGACGACTAAACGAAATCCATGTCTCTCTGGAGGACTCCTCTTAGGACCTTCCCAACTTTCCAGATCCAAAACTCACCCCAAACTAGAGTTTGAGACCCTGTCAAGTCAACTAACACAAATATGAATATACATGCCAATAGGAAAGAAATAAGCGACCAGGCCAGCATCAATTCTTGAATAAACTTATAACTTCTCACACACTTGATTTTGTTATTGCTATTTCCTAAAAGCATGATATAAACCAACATTAATACGTACTCACTCCGTTCATTTTTACTTATCCGCTATGGACTTTGCACACCCCTTAAGAAATGATAAATGAAGTGCGTAATTTTTCATAATATCCATATTAATTGATGCATATTTTTAATGATTTGAGAAAATAATTTGAAATGAATAATTAATATTATGGGTATAATAGGAAAAAAGAATTTGTCTTCTGTTGATATGCTAAAAGTGACAAGTAAAAGTAAATTTTATTTTTAGAATACTAGACAAGTAAAAGTGAATGAAGGGAGTAATTAGTACCACTTGTATTAGAACTCGCGCAATACACGGATAACATTATAAAAATATTAATTATGTCAAACGATGGGCCTGACTTTGTTTAGCATAGTAGATCCAAATTCTTTTAACAAAATTCAGAATTTTGTATCTTAATGCCGTGTACCTAAAAACATAATAATGAAACTAAAGAAAACTAATTACATAGTCATTAATTAACTTTTGTATTTCTTATTTTAATTTATTACATTTTTGGATATTTCATATTATTACATTGATATAAAAGTTTCTATTAATGGCTTAGTATTCTTGTCCATTACCATTTTATATATCATCGATATATATTTTTACTTTTCCTAATTCTTTAATTATTAAAATTGTATTATATTGTTAATAGTTTTTTAAGTATTTAAATATATCAATAATAATTTTTTATTTCATTACTTTATTTTATTTTTAATATCCTAGCATTTTCTCTATCCCCCGTTTTGTGTATTTGTTATACTATGATATATTGTTTTCCTCATTTACTTTTTTATTTAATTTTTTAATAAATTTTTATTTTGTATTACGTCTATTAACAAAATATTTTTTCTTCTATTTTATTTAAATATTAAAAAATTTCTATATGAGAAATTTCATTATATGTCTAAAATTTTACTATGTTGCTCAGAAAATTTATTATTCAATATTTTATTTTTGACTTTACTTATTGAGATTCGAGTTATATAATATTATCCATTGTATGTCGTTTTTTATCACAAATCAAAGATAATTTCTTATCTCAAATTAAAATAAGTCTTATTCTTTCAACCTTTTAAACCATGTTAGTTTTGTTGTTACATTATGCAATACTTAGTCTAAATCTTAAATTTAATTTGTTTTCACTCTTATTTTACAGTTAGAAATTCATTCATTATGTAAAATTAATCGGTTGAGAAGGTTAAAAAAAAAAGGGTAAAAAGTAGAAGAAAATTAGGTTTAGCTATGATAGAACAATGCAAAATAATTTTTATTCAGAAGTAATTTGACATTTTTTTTTTGTATATGTACAATAATTTTGTAACTGCTGAATTACTACTATTTAAATAAAAAAAAGTAATAAAAATAAATAAATATTCTGAATAATTGTACTCTTGGTAAACCAAATAAATAACAGCTTATGTTATTTGCAAAAGCAAAAAATTACATAAAAAGGTTTGAAGATAAGCAAATAAGAATTAAGTCATAGTAAAGACGAATTACAAACTCAATTCGACATCTTTTCTACACATATATACTATTTCAAATCATGTTCTTCCGATGCATGCACCAATAAGAAGAGTATATATGAAAGAAATGGAGAACTCAACGCACTATTGCTTCAAGGGAAAGGTAATACATTAGAGATTGCACAACTTTTAGATGGATCTGCCTTGCTTTCTCATTCCCAAAAAGAAGAGTATATATGCATGAGTTTAAGTTCATACTCCCTAAAATCTCTCCTAAAAATATTCTAAGAGTATCATATTCCTATAATATATCATATAATATCACATCTATAACAAATATTGATACACAATCTCTACATCAATGACGAAGCACGACGAAAAATTAATAAGTTTCGCTAAATTTCTTTTTATAATAATTAGCTCCTATCAATTCAAACTTGATTTTTCAATCTCAATGTAAAATTAATTAGTTTTCTGAAAACCTAATTTTTATAAAAGGTATGTATAAATATCAAAATAGATACCTATAGTTATATATATTATGCACAAATAAGGTTAGATATATCGATTTTGTACTACTTTTTATAATTTATTTTTCGAATAAAGAATTATTTTTTCAACTTAAAAAGAATGCGTAAGAGTCAACAGACGACTAATATATTTCATCTCCTAATTAAAATATATGATTACTATAATTAAAGATCATATTTCATAAAAACAAATTCAGTTCTCTACAGTTATCTATATTGTACACAAATAAAGTTAGATACAGCAAGCTTGTACTACTTTTTATTATTTATTTTTTAAATAAATAATTATTATTTCAATTTAAAAAGAATGCTTAAGAATCAACAAACGTCAAAAATATTTCGTATCATAATTAAAATATATGATTACAATATTTACAGTTTTTCACATTTACAGATCATATTTCATTAAAAAAAAAATCTAGTTCTCTACAAATTTTATAATGAAGCAAGGGGGAAAACAATAAGGTCTGCTAAATTTCTTTTTATAATAATTAGCTCCTATCAATTCAAACTTGATTTTTCAATCTCAGTTCAAAAATAATTAGTTTTCTGAAAACCTAATTTTTATAAAAGGTATGTGTAAATATCAAAATAGATACCTACAGTTATCTACATTATACACAAATAAGGTTAGATACATCATGCTTGTACTACTTTTTATTATTTATTTTTTAAATAAAAAATTATTTTTTCAACTTAAAAAGAATGTGTAAGAGTCCACAGACGTCTAATATATTTCGTATCATAATTAAAATATATGATTACTATATTTACAGATCATATTTCATAAAAAATAAATTTCGATTTTCTACAGTTATCTATATTGTACACAAATAAGGTTAGATATAGCAAGCTTGTGCTATTTTTTATTATTTATTTTTCAAATAAAGAATTATTATTTCAACTTAAAAAGAATGCGTAAGAGTCAACAGACGTCAAACATATTTCGTATCATAATTAAAATATATGATTACTGTATTTACAATTTTTCACATTTATAGATCATATTCCATAAAAAAAATCCAGTTCTCTATAGATTCAATAATGAAGCAAGGCGGAAAACCAATAAGGTCAGCTAAATTTCTTTTTATAATAATTAGCTCCTATCAATTCAAACTTGATTTTTCAATCTCAATTCAAAAATAATTAGTTTTTTGAAAACCTAATTTTTATAAAAGGTATGCGTAAATGCCAAAACTTGTATTTTGATTGTTTCCTTGCCAAAAGAGATACCTACAATTATCTATATTATACACAAATAAGGTTAGATATACCAAGCTTGTACTGCTTTGTATTATTTATTTTTCAAATAAATAATTATTATTTCAACTTAAAAAGAATACATAAGAGTTAACAGACGTCTAATATATTTTGTATCATAATTAAAATATATGATTACTATATTTACAGATCATATTTCATTAAAATAAATGAAGTTCTCTACAGTTATCTATATTGTAGACAAATAAGGTTAAATACAAAAAAGCTTGTACTACTTTTTATTATTTATTTTTCAAATAAAGAATTATTATTTCAACTTAAAAAGAATGCGTAAGAGTCAACAGACGTCAAATATATTTCGTATCATAATTAAAATATATGATTACTATATTTACAGTTTTTCACATTTACAGATCATATTTCATTAAAAGCAATCTAGTTCTCTACAGATTCAATAATGAAGCACGGCGGAAAATCAATAAGCTCCGCTAAATTTCTTTTTACAATAATTAGCTCCTATCAATTCACCTTTGATTTTTCAATCTCAATTCAAAAAAAAATGAGTTTTCTGAAAACCTAGTCTTTATAAAAGGTACGTATAAATGTCAAAACGTGTATTTTTATTGTTTCCTTGTGAAAAAAGATACTTACAGTTATCTACATTGTCCAAAAATAATGGTAGATACAACAAGCTTGTACTACTTTTTATTATTTATTTTCAAATAAAGAATTATTATTTCAACTTAAAAAGAATGGATAAAAGTCAACAGACGTCAAATATATTTCGTATCATAACTAAAATATATGATTACTATATTTACAGTTTTTCACATTTACAGATCACATTTCATTAAAAAAAAATCCAATTCTCCACAGTTATCTATATTGTACACAAATAAGATTAGATACTGTCACGATCCCAGTTTTCCTCCGCAGGATGTCATGACAGCACCTAGTCTCTATGACTAGGTAAGCCTAACACTTAATAAATTGGCAGAAATCTACCAAAAAGACTATTAAGCAGAAATCGGACATTTTTAAATGATTTCAACATTTACAACATGAAATAACATCCCCAAAACCGGTAGTACAAGTCATAAGCTCTATTGAGTTTGCTAAAAAAATCCCAAAATACAACTGTTCGGAATAGGATTAAATAGTACAAGTGCAATATCAGAAGGTGACTCCGAGGCCTGCGAACTTGAGGTTTACCTTGAGTCTCCACAGCAATACTCGACCAGCTAGCTAATAATCAACAATATCCGAGGCACCTGGATCTGCACAAGAATGTGCAGAAGCGTAGTATGAGTACACCACAGCTGTACGCAGTAAGTATCAAAACTAACCTCGGTGGAGTAGTGACGAGGACAGTCAAGACATCCACTGGACTAAACAACCTGAACAAGTATAAATGTAGAGCTAACAGGGAAACAATATCAATATAAAGCTGGGCATGATGATGATAATAATACAATTTTTGTAATAGGAAGCTAAAAGCAACAATTAGCAACGAGACACAGTAGGTAATAAAATTGTAGAGTGAGCTGAACACAGTTCAAATTCGGAGAAATCAAATAAAGAAAAACAAGTGACAACTTAATAGGAATGGCCCCTTTCACACCTGGTTTATCCAATAATTTCCACGATGTATTAAACCTCAAAATCACAAATCACGGGTCCCACCTTGTGAACCCTAATCACTTGGCATCTTGTACCCACATTACAGTTAATAATAGCATGGACGACTCACGTGCCAAGGAAGTGACAGTATCTAATATCCGCATGGACCACTCACATGCGAACAATAATAATGACTCGTGACTGCACGGACAACTCACGTGCCAACAGGATAACTCTCACACGCAACGCAAGTACACGGGAGTACATGTAAATGGCCAAAACATCAAGATTCATCTTTTTAGACCGATATAGCTGATTTATTTACATGTATGCTTGTGCAAGTGTTCTACCACAATTCAAGTCAACAAGTAAGAGTAGAGATAATGAATGGCACATAAGAAACGATCACCACAAAATGTGTAGTGTAATAAAGACATCAATGAATTGAAATAACGAATCGTACAACAAGATTAACTACACAAAACTATGCAAATAGTGCAACACGGAGAAAGATAATTAATAGTATGCTAAGGAAACAACAATCAAAGACAAGTACAAAGGAATGGGAAAATGTCAACAAGAGCCCTACCGAGGTACCGCCTCGTAGTCTCAAATCATAAAATGAATCACAAACTTTTCTTATATCACCGCGGGAGCCTTTATATTTTATTTTTCAAAATTATATTTCCCGAAATAGCATCTTGCGTTTTAGCCCACCTTATCACACTGCATGGCTTCTAGTAGTTCCCCTACTAGCCACGCGTTTTAAGTCCGCCTTATCTCACCGCTTGCGTTTCAACCCCCAGACCTTATGTCACCGCATGCGTATCAATAATAAGAATAGCACGGCATAAACCTCGTGCAATACAATAACAACAGCACGGCAGAAACCTCATGCAAACAATGTAACAATTATCTCAACAATAACACGTATGCCAAAACATAACAACTGAAATAAATGACTTTCACAATATGTGCCCACATGCCACAATATTTCCTCAAAAACACTTTCAATATCACAACCACGCATAGTCCTACGCTCAACAACACTGAATACAACAACAATAATGATAATAATACGAGAATACGGCAAGTAAATCAACTCGGGAACTTCAAAGCACAAAGAGACAAAAGAACGAGCTCACAAAGAAGGACACAAAAGGGAATAATGGTCTCAACAAGAATAGCTTAACAAGGAAGAGATAATGTGTAGCAATGATTCCACAAAAGAACAATTCAACAATAAGAGGGATAACATGAATCAATGATTCCAAATAAGGATAAGTCAACAGTTATAAGGGATAACAAAACATCATTTTGGGTGGAGCAATTATGGAAGAGATACAACAAATTCAATTAAGGATAAGCAAATTGGAAAAGATAATAATAACTTCAACTAATGATATGCAATTACGAAAAAGATAATAACTTCAACCAAGGATAAACAATTACGGAAACGCTAATATGGCAATAAAAAAGGCAACAACTTCAGTTAAGGCACATAAGATTTTAACAGCAATAAGGGTAAAATATGAAGCAATTAATTCCAAATAAGACACGTAAGGGTGAATTTAATAAATGGGGAATTTAACATGACAAAACAACTTCATATTTAATGGACATAAGAACCTAAGAGCCCTAAACGGTCAAATTTTCACAAATAAGTCCGAACACGTACTCGTCACCTTGCGTACACGGCCTTCACATGACATAATTAGCACCAAAGATTCAAAAATCCTTAGGGGTAGTTCCCCCACACAAAGTTAAGCAAGATACTTACCTCAAAGAAGCTAGACCGTTACTCTAAAATGACCTTCTCGAGTGAAACAATCTCCGGACGGCTCAAATCTAGCCAAAAATAACTTCAAATCATAAATAAAACTCATAATAATAAAGTTTCGATCTTTAATTAAAACTAAAAATTCAACAAAAAAGTCAACCCCCGGGCCTGCGTCTCGGAACCCGACCAAAATTATAAAAATCCGAACACCCATTCAATAACGAGTCCAACCATACAAGAATTACCAAATCCTGATATCAATTCGTCCTTCAAATCATCATTTTACATTATGAAAGATTTTTACAAAATTTTCTATTTTCCTCAACTCATACCACTAATTTGATGATAAAAATAAAGATGGAATCATAAAATATAATAAATTCCAGGTAAAAAACACTTACCCCAATGATTTGCTCGAAGAACCCATGAAAAATCACTCGAATCCGAGGTCTCTAACTCAAAAGAAAAGCACTACGTGATCGCAGAAAGAAGAGTGCGAATGCGGTTCACCATAACCTCAACGTACGCGATCGCGGTCCTATCCATGCAAACGCGAAGAAGAAAGTGTCACGATCCCAAATCTCCTCCGTAGGATGTCGTGACGGTACCTAGTCTCTAAGACGAGGTAAGTCTAACAATATGCGGAAACATCAAATAAAAACATAAAATTTCAAAACTTCAACAATTTCATCAATATACAATATGCTCAATACGTACAATTTTCTAAAACCTGGTGAGATATAAGTCACAAGATCTAGAAACAATGTTGAACAATCCTATACATCACTGTCTATCAAAACGTAAAGAAATAAGGAAAAACATGGTAGAAGGGGACTCCGAGGCCCTACGGACGCGGGCAGGTGTACCTTGAAGTCTCCAAAGCAAGCCACTCACACGCTAATACTGAGGCTAATAGGATGTACCTGGATCTGCAAAAAACATGTGCAGAAGCATAGTATGATACACCACAACAGTACCCTGTAAGTGCCAAGCCTAACCTCGGTAGAGTAGTGACGAGGTCAGGTCAAGGCCCTACTGTAGATAATAAGGAACAAGACAGAAGATATAGTGATATAATGAAAATGACAGGGCAGTGAAACAATAAAGAATTTACGAAAAGTAACAACACGCATGAAGGAAAGCTAATACAACACGAAAGGAAAACAAGAAAATTTACATGTTAAGGAAACAACAATCAAACAATACAGCAAATAAAGAAGATCAACAGGGGCACTCCCGAGGTACCGCCTCGTAGTCCCAAATAATAAAAGTAACTCATAGTCCTTTCCTTATATCACCGCAGGAGCCTTTACATTTAGCTTTGAAAATTATTTTTCCCGAAATAGCACCCCACCCTTTAACTCACCTTATCATACCGCATGGCTTCTAGTAGTTACCCTACTAGCCATGCGTATCTAGCCCACCTTATCTTACCACATGCGTTTCAACACCCAGACCTTATACCACCGCATGCGTATCAATAATCACAACGTACGGCAGAAACCTCGTGCAAATAGTAACAACAGCACGGCAGAAACCTCGCGCAAGCAATAACAACAGCACGGCAGAAACCTCGTGCACACAACCAAACAATCACCTCAACAATAACACGGAAGCCCAAGCATAAAAACTAAGTAAAATGAGACTTCACAACTTACACCTTGCCTCAATAGAAACCGCGACCTTTACAACTTAACACCAAACTCAACAACAAGATATTTTAAGGATAGCAAATCTCAAGTAAACAATTTCCATAGTTAAATAATGAATGCGAAATTAAGAAGCAAGTAATTCAACTAAACATGCATTACAAGTTGCAAATAAGAGATAAGACAAGTAGACATATGAAAATAGGCTAAACATGGTAGCTATAACATGCTAATATGACTCAATTAAGGCATGAAAAAGAAGCTACGTAGCTAAAACCGAAATCTCAACATTTAGCCCGTGTACGCACTCATCACCTTGTGTACACGACCTTCATCACATCTTATCACAACAGTACCAAATCCTAAGAGAAATTTCCCTCCCCACAAGGTTAGACAAGTTACTTACCTTGAACCACGCTAAATCAATCAATTAGAAGGATTTTTCCTCAATTTTCCAACTTCGAACGGCTCGAATCTAACCAAAGCAATTTCATACTATAAATATAACTATATGAAACTAATTTAAATGAATAAATTATGATATTAGCAAAGAACTAAAAAATCGCCCCAAAAAGTCAACCCGGGACTGCGTCTCGGAACCCGACCAAAATTACAAAAATCGAACACCCACCCGATATCAAGTCCAACCATATAAGAATTACACAAATCCGATGCTAAAATCCCACTCCAATCCCCAAAATTCAGCCTAAGAAGTTTCCTTCATTTTTTCCCAATTTTAAACTCCAAAACAATAATTAAAGATGTAATTAACAGTAGATTCATGAGAATTAATAAAAAACGAGTCAAGAATCCTTACCCTAATAATTCCTCTGATAATCCCTCAAAATTTTACCTCAAACTGAACTCTCAAAGTCCCATAGTGAATTATGAAATCAAACCTTCGACTTCCCATTTTCTACCCAGCGACTTCTGCTTCTACGGCCAATGGGTCGCTTCTGCCTTCTACGACGCCGCACCTGCAGAAAAAACCATCGCAGATGCAGTTCCAACTTAAGTCCAGGGATTCCACTTCCGCGGATAAGGGCTTGCATCTGCGAGACCGCTTTTGCAGAGAAAGGACCGCATCTGCGGTCAAGCCCAAGGTTGTCTCCCCAAGTTCCGCTTCTGCGGACACCTGATCGCACCTGCTATCCCAACTGGCCTAGACAAAATCCGCTTCTGCGACCAGTGGCCGCAGTTTTGATCCCGCATTTGCGGCCAATCCCTCTGCAAGTGCGAAGATACCAGAAGCAACCCAACTTCAGCAGATTTACACAAGTCTAAAATGATCCGATATCAATCCGAATCACACCCGGGGCCCAGGACCCCGTCTGAGTAAACCAACTATTTCAGAAACACCTAACGGACCTACTTGAGGCCAAAAACCACATCAAACAACATGAATTCAACGAATCACAACCCAAATTCAAGATTAAGCAACTACGAACTTCCAAATTCCGAAATCGACGCCGATACATACCAAAACAACTCCGATTGACACCAAAATTTGCACACAATTCATAATTGACATTATAGACCTATTTCAACTTCCGGAATCGGAATCCGACCCCGATATTAAAAATTCCATTCCCGGTCAAACTTTCCAAAATTCCACAAATTTTCAACTTTCGCCAATTAACGCCAAAACGACCTACAAACCTCCAAATCAACACCCGAACACGCTCCTAAGACTCAAATCACCATACAGAGCTATTGGAACCATCAAAACTCCATTCCAGAGTCATATTCACCCAAGTCAAACTATGGTCAACTCCTACGACTTAAAACTTCCAACTTAGGGACTATGTGTCCCATTTCACTCCGAAACTCATCCGAAACCAAAACCAAACACCCAGGCGAGTCACGTCTATAACATGGATGAAGAATAAATTAGGGGATCGGGGCTAATACACTCAAAACAACCGGCCAAGTCGTTACAGAAAGTGTGGCAAGTCAACAAATACACTATGCGATCGCGGCTAACTCTACGCGATTGCGAAGGGGTTATCAGACACCAGTTATCAACAATTCCAAACAGGGGCTTGTAACCCATCTGAAACACACTCGGGGCCTCCGGGGCCATGTTGAAACATATAATAAGTTCCATAACATAACACAGACCCGCTCGAGGTCTGAAATCACATTAAACAACGTCGAAACTACGAATTGCACCACGAATCGAACTTATGAATTTTCATTTCTTCTAACTTCCAAAACTCATGCTGAAACATATCAAATCAACCTAGAATGACGTCAAATTTTGCATGCAAGTTTCAAATGACATAACTGAGCTAATACAACTCTCGGAATCGCAATTCGAGCCTTATATCAACAAAGTCAACTTCGAGTCAAACCTCTTATCCTTCCAAAACTTCAACTTTCTAATTTTCACCAAAATGCTTCAAATTATCCTATGGATCTCCAAATCCAAATCTGAATGCATGACTAAGTACAAAATCACCATATGAAGCTGTTGGAATCATTAAAATGCCATTTCGGAGTCGTCTACACAAAAGTCAAATTCTAGTCAACTTTTACCGCTTAAGCTTATAAAACAAGAATCCTTCTTCCAAATTGACCCCGAATCATTTGAAAACTAAACTCAGCCACAAGCGCAAGTCATAACACATAATACCAAGCTGCTCGAGGCCTTATGCCGCCGAACGAGACGCAAATTCTCAAAACAACCGTTCGGATCGTTACAAATACAACAAGCTTGTACTACTTTTTATTATCTATTTTTTAAATAAAGAATTATTATTTCAACTTAAAAAGAATGCTTAAGAGTCAATAGACGTCAAATATATTTCATATCATAATTAAAATATATGATTACTATATTTACAATTTTTCACATTTACAGATCATATTTCATAAAAATAAATCCAGTTCTTTACAGATTCAATAATGAAGCACGACGGAAAATCAGTAAGGCCCGCTAATTTTTTTTTAATATAATAATTAGCTCATATCAATTCATACTTGATTTTTCAATCTCTATTCAAAAAAAATAATTAGTTTCTGAAAACCTAATTTTTATTAAAGGTATGTGTAAATGTCACGTGTACTTTGATTGTTTCCTTACCAAGAAAGATACCTACGATTATCTATATTGTACACAAATAAGGTTAGATACAGCAAGCTTGTACTATTTTTTATTATTTATTTTTCAAATAAAGAATTATTATTTCAACTTGAAAAGAATGCGTAAGATACAAAATGAAAATTTAATTGATTCTTTCTCAAAAAAGAATACCTACCATAATCGAATTATACACAAAACTTTAATTAAAGATACGTAACGCAATGTATATTGTACACAAATAAGGTAAGATACAAAGCTTGTACTAAATAAGGAATATTTCATCAATCTTTAATTGATTAGTCAACGGACGTCCCTACCATAATTATAGGTTAAATAAATTATACTATACTATGTTATTTATTTTTCGAATTAAAATCCCTATGATTCTTTCTAAAAAAAAGAAATTCTATCATAACTGAACTATACATAAAAGTTTAATTAAAGATACCTACAGTAATGTATATTGTACATAAATAAGGTCAGATATAAAGCTTGTACTAAATAAGCTACTCTATATTATTTATTTTTCGAATTAAAATCTATATTTAATAATATAATAGAGATTCTGAAGAGTCAAGACGTCAAATATATTTCGTACCATAATTTAAAAATAATTCTTATTGAACTACTACTTTCATTTATAATTCCTAATTATTAATGTTGTCCTAAAATTACAAAGTGACTTCTTTTTAACTTGCCACTTGGCTTAACCACAATGCAAAAAATCCTTCTTTTAATATAATATAGTTTCTCTAAATAAGCTACTCTATATTATTTATATTTTGAATTAAAATCTATTTAATAATATAATAAATTCTGAAGATTCACAAGACGTCAAATATATTTCGTATCATAATTAAAAAACAATTCTTATTGAACTACTATTTTTATTAGTTATGTTCCATTTATAATTTTTAATATATTTCGTATCCTAAAATTATCAAGTGACTTCTTTTTAACTTGCTACTTGACTTAATCACAACGCATATAACCGTCCTTTTAATATAATATTGAAGATACTTTAATTAGTACTAACAAACTAATCTCTTTTTTCTTTAGCTGACGAACAAATACCCTTAACCGGTGTTAACTCTCACTTTCTTCTTCATTCATCCCCCTTTTCACGCTAACTCTCAAAGAACCCATTTTTACGTGCGATTACACATCTACTGAAGCAGAAAAAGATGAGATACAGAAAGGGTAAGTGTGATCTGATAATAGGAGGACTATTGTTAATTGTGAGCAGTTGGGTAATGGGAGTAAAAGGTTCGATCCATGAGTACAGGAATGAAGCTTTTATTCCTCGTCTTAATTCATTCTTCTTCCATGGTGGTAGTGAAGGTCTTTATGCTTCTAAGGTGCAAGATTCTCCTCTTTCCCTTTCTGATGACACCAATAATAAACCCCTTAATGGCAAGTCTTTCATCAGGTACCCAATTTTTGTGTTTTTCCAGTTAATACATTTGGTTATTTTTGTCAAATTTTGAGAATTCATTTTTGTTTTGCAAGTTGTAGATGTAGGTGTGATCCTGAATCAAAGCTGGCTAGAAAAATTACAAGGAAGAAACTTGAGATTCTATTTGTTGTATCAAGATTTGAATGAAGATTGCAAAAGTTATTGACAATATGGGTGATGGTTTATGAGTGCGATTTGCAAAGTGAATGAGTTAGGTAGATAAATTTATTCTTCAAAAGTATGTCCAACCAGACTTTTTAGTGTGCCAGCAAAAAAGAAAAGAAGAAGAATAGTGGTGGTGATGGTGAGATGTACATATTATTTGCATATCTCATTTGACACTCAAAGAGATTAAGTATGCTAAGTGTGGAACACGAAAGTTATGTTAGTTAAGCAATTCATAGAGATAAATGTTCTCCATAGATATTGTTTTCTTAAAGAAATATTTGACCTGGAAATCAATTTATGGATCAATTTTCAGAAGAAGTAACTACACATTGCAGCAGGTTCTCTCAATCACTTATGTTAGATTACAGTAAAGTGGGAGATTTTCCATACAGGACAATAGTGTTTTATTCAGCAATTGAGGAAGCTGCGATGGGTCTTTGCAAACTTCAGTCTATATCTATTTACGTGCTATATTGAAAAAAAAAAAACCCAGAACTCACTTATTAACTTATATTAATTACACGGTTATGCCCCCTAATCTTCCTCATGTTCGCCACTTCCCCTTCATTACTAAAATTCTCTCCATCTATTAATCATCAGTATTGGGGTAAGGTGATGTCCAACTTACCGAGGACATGACCCTAGATAGGAGGGTATGATGGTCAACGATTAGGGTAGAAGGTTAGTAGGTAGTTGAGGAGCGATGTCTCACTCTCTCTCCTGAGATAGAGAGACATGGTGACAGTTTGGAGCACGTTATCTGCTCCTCCTTCTACATCTCAGTAGTATTATTAATACTCTCTTATTATCCTATTCTGCCATTTTTTTATATTACCCGTCGGTATCTTATTATTTTGTTGTGGTTATTGTTTCTTTTCTCTAGTATTTTCAACATGGCTTCTTTACTACTGTTTTTTTTTTCAAACTTGCTTTGTTTTTTCTTTGAGTCGAGGGTCTATCGAAAATAGCCTCTCTACCTTACACGAGGTAGGGGTAAGGGCTGCATACACACTATCCTCGCCAAACCCCACTTGTGGTATTACACTGTGTATATCGTTGTTGGTTGCATATAAAAGTTGATGGCCTAAAAAATTTCTACACATTGTAGGGTTAGAATTAGGATAGTGTTTTGATGAAACTTTTTAGGATTAGAGATTGACAACAACTCTGAGGTGAAATAAGTCATATGGAGTAGAAGTTTGGATATTTTTAATTAGCCGAAAGTTTCAAGATGTTTTCCAGAAATAAAATGTTTTGATATTTGTCCTCGCATGACCTAGTTCTTTCTCTATCTTTAATAGATTGAACTGAATTCGCTATTGTCTTTATGATGGCAGTTGTGTTTTAGAAATAGAATGTCTGAAATATTTTCAGTGGCTCATTGCTTTCTTGCATAATGATTTCAGGTTTGAAACAATCACCTTTAGAAGAAAAAAGGAGGCTGCAAATAAGCAAAATGAGATGCAGCAGAGTACTGGAATTGTTGAAGCCATAATAGTCGAGGTCAAAGACAGGGATATGATTGGAGGATCCTATCTTAATTCTGAGGCAATATGTTGCACCCCTGCTCTTGCCAAGGATGGATCCTGCAAGGTAGGAGAGGTTATAATTCATCAAGATTCTGAGAACCCTGGGTGGCCAAAGCGGATTCAGACGTCCTTTGAAGGAAAGAATGAAGAGGCTAATATGGTACTCCAGACTGTCGAGATCAACAAGACTGGGATGTATTATCTCTATTTTATGTTCTGCAATCCAGAACTGCAGGGGACATTAATTAGTGGTAGAAGTGTTTGGAGAAACCCAGAAGGCTATCTACCTGGGAAGATGGCACCACTAATGACATTTAATGGTTTGATGTCTCTAGCGTACCTCATTCTTGGTCTCTTGTGGTTTTTACGTTTTGTACAACACTGGAAGGATATAATACAGTTGCACTATCACATTACTGCCGTGATAGGTCTTGGAATGTGTGAAATGGCCCTTTGGTATTTTGAATATGCAAATTTTAATGCCACAGGTAGCAGGCCAATGGGAATTACCATGTGGGCTGTTACCTTCAGTGCTATAAAGAAGACCGTCTCACGTTTACTTCTTCTAGTGGTTTCAATGGGTTATGGTGTTGTACGGCCCACGCTGGGCGGTATAACCTCAAAGGTACTTCTTCTGGGTGTGGTATACTTTCTAGCTTCTGAAGCCTTGGAGCTGGTTGAACATTTGGGAAATATCAACGACTTCTCCGGAAAAGCGAGAATCTTTTTGGTGTTACCCGTTGCTTTATTAGATTCCTGCTTCATTGTATGGATATTTTCTTCATTATCCAAAACTTTAGAGAAACTTCAGGTAATGAAAACTTTCTTTCTCTGTTCTCTATTAGTTAGAGATTGGTCAAAAATACTAATAAGAAATACATGATGGTTGATCAGTTATATACTGTCTTATTCTCTGCTTTCTGAATCTCTTTTTTGCTCAAACTACAAGATAATTGCATTTTCATCATAAACATACTCCTTTTCTCTTTTGAATTGTTTGGTGGATACCTGATGCCTTTAAACTCTGGTTGATGTATAGTTGATTACAAATGCACTTATGTTGGAGATATAGAGAATCTCAACGATTGAACTGATCTTTGACTCCATCATAGTTCATCACCCTCTTTAACTCTTCTTAACCCAAGGAGAAGTTTTATATAATTTCAACCGTTTTAAGTTTTTGTTTCTCTTTTTTGACTGGAGATTGTTGGTTTTGTTCAATGTGGGAGGAAAGCACAAACATCCTTGTATTGAATCTGAAGGCTTCCTTCTTTGCCCATATGTACCTCAGATTCGTAGAAGCGTGGCCAAGCTTGAACTATACCGAAAGTTTACCAATTCTCTAGCAGTTTCTGTTCTGCTCTCTGTTGCTTGGATTGGCTACGAGGTATTCTTTATGGTTCTATTCCCTTTCTCTTTTCTCAATATTATAAATCTCTTTTCTTGATTGCTCTCTGAAATTTATATATTTGTTTGTGCAGCTGTACTTTAATGCAAGTGATCCATTGAGTGAATTGTGGCGAAGAGCTTGGATTATCCCTGCTTTCTGGACTATACTAGCATACTTGCTTTTAACGGTGATATGCTTTCTCTGGGCTCCTTCGAATAACCCAACCAGGTGAATAATCCTTGTCTCCTTCCTTTTCTTGTCAGTGCAATTAGTATAGCTTGCTTCTATTGTTATTGGCTGAAGATTACTAAATGGATTGAGGATTAAGACATACTTCTAAATGTGCTGCATGTTAGTGATGGCTATTGAATTCATTTATAAATGGAAAGCATGGTACATATGCATGACTAGCTGTGAGTATGTGATTGTTGCTGTAAATTGAGTCTTTGGCTTACAGAAGAAAATGATACTGCACTGTCCATTATCAGTGAATATAAGAGATCTATATTGAGTATGGGAAGACAAAGTGCCCAGAGTAACAAATATTCGTTGCCTTCAATATGTGAAGTTGGATAGAAAATAGGACTTGTTTGGAATCATATTTTGCTGTTAATATTTATCTGTATAAATAGTTTCTGCTGAATTTGTTTTGTTTTTGTTTTGCACGAGTATAACTATGTGAGTTTAAAGATGTTAGTGGTTCTTTTGATATTTCTCTCCTAAATTGACAAGTTATATTAAAATGAATGAGCATTACCGTATCCTATTAGTTTGAACATGCTAAGCGAAAGTAAAATGCTGTCCTTTAAGGGGCAAACCTTATATCTTAATTATTTGAAACAGAAAACGGTATCATATAATTGAAAATGATGCATGACTAGATTGCCATTGGAACTAATTGGAATAAAATCCTTCCTCGAAGTTTTGCAGAAACTGCAGTATTTGCATGATTAGAGTTCCTGAATCTCCTCCTTTCCGACAGTTGAATAAGTTTGGTGAAGTGAGGAAAACCAATCTGCTTATCTTGTCCAAGTTCTAATGAGATGAAACCTCTATGTCCCTGCCCTAAGCAGGGAATGGAGATAATCCAATTTTTTCCATTGGCTCTCCTTTTGTATGGTTATGGATACAGGAAGTTCTGTGGCACTTTCTTTGTTGCGGGGTGTCGTTAAATCAACACATGTAATGATGAATTTCATGTGCCAGTAATTATATCCAAACCTTCGACATCTTTCATGTACCTTCCCAACTCTTCTAAGATTAGGTAAGCCTAACCTGCCTTGTTTCTCTTACTTATTTAAGGTTTAGTTTCGATGAGTTTTGATGGGTCTGTAAAATATATCCTCTTGTGTTGCTGGTGGTGACTGCTTTTTTACTTTGCAAAAGAAAAGGATTGAAACTTAGAAATCCGTCTGTTCCATTTTTATTTTATATCTTGTGATTCTCTCACTCGTGCAAAGTTTTGGTTCGTCTACAAAGTCCTTGGTCTGCTGGGGTTAGTCCTTTATTTGTTAGTTTTTTTTTTCTGAAATTAGTCTCTAAGTTGGTATCTCTTCACAATTTTACAGATACGCATATTCTGGGGAGATTCTTGATGAGGAGGAGGGTCTGTCCCTCACAGGCAGTGGAGTAATAATGGGAGGAGATCTTGTGTCTAAACTGGAAAGGAAGGAGAGGAAGGCATCTATTGCAGCAGATCATGTGTTTGTGCTAGGAGAAGTTCTTGAGGAGGACAAAAGAGAATGATGCCATTCATTTATTTATACCTCCTTTTCTTTTCCTGTTTTTCGTAAAAGACCAGACTGAAATACATGGCGGTTGGAAATTAGCAAGTTGGATCGGAAATCCAAACAACATTGCAGGGAAGATTGGCATCTCTCTGAAGCTTCTTGTCTGAAGAATGGCCGGAGAAGACCAGCAGGTGAGCTTGGCATTGAAGTCCAGTTCTCAGAGGCAATCACAATTTTAGGCTTAGTAATTGAAACTTCATACGTGTTGTGAAGTCGATCAGGCTCCATGCTAATTTAGAGGATGCAAAAGACCCTTGTGGGCAGTCATATGTGATAACTAAAACTTCAAATTCAATTATCAATGCTTACTTATTTTGTGCTATAATACTTTTGTATTTTCACTTTCCTTTTTAGGCTTGAGGTACTCGTTGCTGCAGCTCTTGGTTTCCCAATCTGATGAGCCTTATATGCATAACCAAGAAGGGAAAAAGGAAGCAAAAAGAGTCTGCAAGAAAAAAGAATAAAGAAAAAGAAATGGTAAACTTAATTTAAGCTAAAGCATCATATCATCAGTCTGCCTGATGTTTGGTTTGATGATGATATAATAACCAGGCTGAATTTATAAGAGTAGTAAGATGGATATTGTGAAAAGTACCTTAGAATAGGAAGATAAAATAAACTCTAGTGTGCCACAGAGTTTTCAAATATGTATCGAGGAGAGTGTTTACCCTTAAAATGAGTAACAATTAAATCTATACGCAGTTAAAGGATATGCGATTTAATTTAACACGAATAAACTATGAACAGTAAATAATTAAATTAAAGAAAATTAGAGTGATCAAACCAAATGTAATGGATGAACAAGTTCAGCTTTGCTTTGGACGTCTGGAATTTGGTTCCGATTTAGCCATCAGAACGAGCTCGGTATAACGTAATAAACAAACAGCTGAATAACACTTTGAACAATAGCTAAAGGACAATTAACTTTATTGCTTTGATATGCGTGCCAACAGCTGATAATGTAAAAAATCTATGGCTTCTAGTAAACGTTATTACACAGTTGATACCGGGCGAGATTTGCACCGTAATATCCGGTGGTGGGCGGATATTTCGGCCCCTCATTTGTCCTGTCTAACCGCCTTTCTCTTGACCCTGGTTTTTCACTTTGCTTGAGCTCAACACTTGGCCGTGTCTGGTCTCAAGCGTACCATTCATCCTCACCGGGTTCTTATCTGTGGATGCCCTCGGCACTACCCGAGGTTATATCAGGTCGCACTGTCCTCTTGTTTTTTATCGAAAAATCGGTGGTATCTTTTATCCCTGATTTTACACATACACAGATAGTCCCTTCACTTTTCGGAGAACAAAATTAATAGAAACGACGAGAAGTGATTAATTGACCCCGGTTCCTTCCTCCGTACGCTACAATTGGGTTGATGAATTAGTGAAACGTCCAATCAGTCACATCGTTCTGACTTCGGACATGTGACAGCCGCTGGTTGACCATCCTCGAATGCGAAACTTCACGCATTAATTATCTCCCTCCTATAAGAGCTTTGGTTCCCTTTTTTTCACTTTTTTACTTTCTGATTTCAAACCCTCTTAAGTTACCCCAAACTTTTTAGTTGCTCATAATTCCTTCAAATCGTCATACATTGTTCTTCACATCTTCATTTCTTCATCTCTAATCTTCAAATCTTCATATTTTGTCTTTGAATCTTCAAGTTTGACCTTAAAATCTTCATACCTATTTCAAACCTTCACATCCGCCTTCGAACCTTCATATTCCTAGATATCGACGGCGAAAACCTCGAAGTCCGTGCCTCAAAATACCGCTTCTTCAACTGCTACCCCGGTTACTGATATCGAAGCGACCTTGCCGGCAGTGGCCCCGGAACCTCCCGTTAAGGACTTTATTCCCCGAGGCTATTCCATAGACAACGTTTTTAAGGTCGAGAAGGCCTCCAAACAAAGGGATCACAGTGAGGAGGTGTGGAGGTATATCTGCTCCATCACCGAAGACATGCTCTCGACGGTCCGGGAGGATTGTAAGTGGGAAGCCAAGGAAATAATCATCCCCAGTCCTGATGAGGACGTTACAACTCACGTGGAGGGACACTTAAGCGTTTATACATACCCCTTCACTCTTGGCCTAGTGGACCCTGTGGTCCTCGACTTTTGCAAAAGGTACGAGGTCTGCCTCGGGTAGAACCATCCATCTTTTTGGAGAATCATGATTCTCCTTCGTCACTTTGTTAATAACACGGAGGAGCCCCTGTTCACTATCGACCACCTGCTCCTTATCTACAATCTTCGAATCTTAC
>MCJB01012007.1:94951-123167 GCA_002018475.1 Nicotiana obtusifolia
AATTGCCTTGGCCATCAATTAAGTTCTATCAATTATCTATGCTATGTTTGGGAAAACTAAGTTTAGATTAGAATAAGAATTGAAGAGAGCATGTTCTTAACTTTGTTAAAAAGAGCTGATTCGTGGTTAAAATAGGAATATATTTAATCACCATGCTTAATTATATAAATCGTGTTCTTCATGCATTCTTAATAGATTAATTCCATAGGAATATAGGCATTAATCTTGTTAAGAATAGACGAATAGTACTTCGGAAGAAGGCTATGGGTATCATTATCGATTAATTAGCAATCTTACATTAACTATACGTACGATAAAATCAATTAGAACGCAATAGGATTGGCAATAGAATCACAACCCTGGAATATTTGTTTTATTGATATCTAAACACATACTTGTTCATTATAATTCTTAGATTTAATTTCGAGTTAAAATTTAGCATAGAATTGAAGAAACAATCTTATCCACATTAACTATTAAAACGAATTCCTCAAATTAGAAACACAATATTCATGGCTAATCACAACCCCAGAACAAGGGGTGATTAGCCACTCATGTTCAACAAAATCAAATAACTAATTAAGAAAAACTAAAATAAAGATACTAGTTTGGATTGATGAACTGAGAATTTGTTGATGTTGTTGATGTTCCTAGGCCTCCTTTTGCTCCAAAATCACGTTATTTTCCTTCACAATGGGTTTAGGGATGTTTATATAGGAGTTGGGAAGGTTTTGGGTCGGTTTAGGGGTCTTCTAGACGAAGTAGGACACTTTTTCCGGAATCAGTCCCCTGGGGGGTGCAGGGGACTGGAGGCAGATTGCTTTCTTCAGTTCACTGGTTCCAGCGCCACAGGCAGCGCTGGGCGCTGGCCTGTGGGCTGGTTTCCGCCTTTTTGCTTCTTTCTTCTTGTTTTGGCTTGTTCTCTTCCCCGATTTCGTCCCCGATTGTTTTCAACTTATCCCTACACATAAAAACACATTATATTAACAAGAATCAATGTGATTAACACCCAAAAACAAACAAACAAGAATTAAATATGGGATAATTTGCACACTATTTAGTACCTTTTCTACCACTTATCACCAGGCCATGAGAGAAATGCCGACCGAGGCATCACTGGCCACGGATGAGGTCCTTAACCTGTTCTTTGAAGGCATTGACATTGGTGCACTGGAGGACTACTCTTGTTTTGGCCACCTGGAAATCCCGAGAAAGGACTGTGTTGCCGGAGTCAGGTGGGCCGAGCTCAAGCCCAAAGCTAGTGAAGCAGTTCCCGGCCCCGAACGCGGATCCCGACTGTAAGAGAATGATTATGTTTACGATACCGTCAGATACCAGGGTGCTATCGGGGCCGGTTGGCGTAGCCAGCTACCTTCGTTGCTTGGTAGCCGAAGAGGACCAAGTGAAGATGGACAAAGTGCTTACGTCGAGCCTTTTCAACGAGGCACAACAGGCATTGAACAGGGTATGTTTCCCTTTCCTTATATCCCTTAAAGGGTTCATTTAGCCTTAGCATACTTTAATGATTTCAACAATTTTATTCCTCAGGCCTTGGTGCTTCATCATGAGAGCTTCCACCGATCTCGGATGAATGTGGGTTATCTTGAGTTTGAGCTCAAGGAGTAGGTCCGGTAGAAGGACATGTACAAATCTCTTAGTGAGCAAAAAGATGAGGCCCTCAAGGACCTTCCTGTCCTCCAAGCCGAGTTGGAAAAAGCTCAAAAGGAGGCCTCGATGGTGAAACGAGAGCATGTCGTTCTGGTCGAAAAGGTAAGGGTGCTTGAGATTAATAACGAGAGGCTAAACACAACTGCTAACGCCACAACCTCGCATGTCCAAAAGAAGATAGACATGATCGACCATCTTAGGGCCGAAATGAACGAGCACAAAGCTTCGGCCGAGGAGTTTAGGAGCAAAATGGATCTCCTGGCCTCGAAACGGGATGCCACCAAAGAGGATTTTGCAACGGCCAAGGATCAGCTCCAGGTGATGAAGGATAAAGGCGACAAATGGTCTTGGCTGAACGATGAGCTTCGAGCACAACTAGACTAGGCCGTCACGGAATGTGATGCCCTCGGCCAGGACTACACCACACTGAAGTCCAAGTTGGATGCGTCTTCGAACGAGTCCTCCGAAATTCAGGATATGCTGGTCCAGTATAAGAACATCGTGGAGGTGGTCGAGGCCCATATAATAATGAAGGCCGAGTATGTGAAGTGGTTATCCCGGAGGGAGACCCTCGAGGAGATTCATGCCCGAGGGTTCGATCTAACGGCCGAGATCGAAGAGAGATATGAGCCCGAGGGTTCGGGTAGCGTGTCGGGCTCCGGTGAAGACTAGGCGAAAAATGCCTTAGTATATTTTTTGTTTCCCCTTGTACACTTTTTTAATTTTATTTTGGGGCCGCTTCACAGTGCCTCTGTAAATACCTTTTGGTATATATATAAAAATTTCCCTTCGGCTATATCGTGCCTTTAATTTTTAGTATTTGCTTTATATTCGAGACTTATAACTCGTGTTTAAAATATGCCATCAATGCCTTAGCATAGAATTTGACATAACTTACATAACTTAGACTTTTTGTTCCGCCAAATCCCGTATAAGGCATGGGTTAAGTAACAACTCCGAGTTGCTTTAACTTCGGAGGATCCGATAAAAAATAAAGTATTTATCAAAATACCTGAATGTTTTAACCGGACACGATTATTCTTTGCCAAAGGTGGCTCTTTTTATGGCTGGGTCTGAAGTAATCTTTCATTGGTTTAAAAAACGTGTAAGGATCTTACTTTCTACATACGGACACAGACGTCTCCAAGCTGTTTAAGTTGGTTGTAGCCTTTTCGTGTTTGAGCCCTACCTAGTAGGCTCAGTGCCTCCAGGATTTGGTAGCTCGAACTGTCCGATCTTATTGTCGGGTAGTAGTCCCCGGTTTGGGGAGGCCCGTAGGCTTAAGGGTTTTGAACCCAATATTTATGATAATATCGCTGGTGTAAATGTGAACTGATGAAACATAGAAGGTAAACTTCTTTTATTACTTTGAATGTAGAGTACATAACCATAAGGTACAAAAGCTTTCTGCCATGGTGAGAATGAGCTACACGGGAACGGTTCGTTTGACCGTTTGAGCCTTAAAATTAATTCTAATATTCAAGCCTTGGTTTCAATATAGAATAAGAAAAAATGCCTTCCAAACTCAGGATCTTGGCTTAGGTTGTGATGGCCCCCTAGTATTCGAGACGGAACTTGTGAGGGCTCGAATACTATCGGTCTAACACGGGTGATCCGCAGTCCCGGCCTTAGGCCGGTCTTCAAAACTAGGGTAGCACATTTTACTGTTGCCTCGTAAAAAACCTTGCGGTTAAACCCATTTTGTGAAAAAATTGGTCCAAGGGAAAAAGAGTGCAACACGTGCTTTCAGACCTAATCCTCAAGTTTGACCTCGATTGAGTACCGGTACGAGTTAGTTCAAAGCGTAATAAACTACAAAGGAAATTGTGTTTGCACCTTAGCAGTAGTACCGCTTTAAGTGTGCCATATTCCAGTTGTTGGGTAGTTGTACAGCATTCCTGGACTCGAGCTTATATGAGCCTTTCCTGGTTATACCAGTGAATTTGTACGGTCCTTCCCAATTTAGGCCTAGTTTCCCGTCATTCGGGTTCTTCATATGCAGTGTAACTTTCCTCAATACCAAATCCCCGACTTAGAAGTGTCAAAGGTTTGCCCTTCGGTTGTAGTATCTCCCCATTTGTTGCTTTTGTGCCGCTAAACGGATTAGGGTGGCTTCTCGCCTTTTGTCTGCTAAATGTAAGCTCGGGGCCATAGCCTCGTCGTTTGACGTGTCTGTAATGTACTAGAACCTTAGGATCGGTTCTCCTACCTCTACCAGAATCGAGGATTCTATGCCGTAGACTAAAGAAAACGGTGTTTCACTGGTGCCGGACTTTGAAGTCGTTCGATATGCCCATAAGACCTCTAAAAAAATTTCTTTCCATTTCCCCTTTGAGTTAGTCAATCTCTTCTTGGTTAAGGAGTATATTTTTCTTTGTTGATTCTGCTTGACCGTTCCCACTTGGGTGGTAGGGCGTCGATAAAATCTTTTTGATTTTGTGGTCTTCAAGAAATTTACTAACCTTGCCGTCGATAAACTGCCTCCCATTGTCGCAAGTGATCTCGGCCGGTATCCCGAACTGGCATATTATATGATCCCAAATGAAGTTAATGACCTCTTTTTCCCGAACCTTCTCAAACGCCTGTGCTTTGAACCACTTGGAGAAATAATCGATCATGAGTAATATGTATTGGGCTTTGTCGGGTGCCCATAGCAAGGGACTGACGATGTCCATCCCCCATTTCATAAACGGCCAGGGGGAAGGACCGGGTGAAGCATCTCCCACGATTGGTAAATCATCGGGGTGTGCCTTTGGCATTCGTCACACTTTTGAACGAAGTCTTTCACATCTTTTTCCATCTTCCAGTAATGGCCGACTCTGATCAATTTTTGAACTAAGGACTCTGCTCCCGAATGGTTTCCATAAGTACCTTCGTGTACTTCCCTCATCACGTAGTTGGTCTCCCCCCGTCCCAAGCACCTTGCTAATTTTCGAAAAAACGATCTTCGATATAATTTTCCACCAACAAGCCAAACCTGGAAGCATTAGTACGTAGGGCCCTCGATTCCTTGGGATCCGACGACAATTTCCCTTTTTGAAGGTAGTCTATGTATTTGTTTCTCCAATCCCAAGTTGAGCTTGTCGAGTTTACCTCGGCATGACCTTCCTTTATTACAAAGTTCATCAATTGCACTACTGCGCTAGAATTGAATTCGTCGGAGTCGGCCGACGACCCTAGATTGGCCAATGCATCAGCCTCGTTATTTTGATCTCGAGGTACATGCTGTAGAGTCCATTCCTTGAATTAGTGTAAGGTCACTTGCAATTTATCCAAGTATCTCTGCATCCGGTCCTCTTTTACTTCAAACGTCCCGTTGACTTGGTTAACGACGGGAGGGATTCACACCTGGCTTTGATCACCTCAGTCCCCATCCTCTTAGCTAGTTCTAGACTTGCAACCATAGTCTCATATTCGGCTTTGCTTTTAGTCAATTTCATAGTTCTAATAGACTCCCTTATTACATTACCCGTGGGAGGTTTTAGTATGATTCTCAATCCGGACCCCTTCACGTTAGAAGCACCGTCCGTGAATAGGATCCAAACCCCGAGCTAGTCCTCGAGGCGAGCAGTAATTCTTTCTCAACCTCGGGGATCAAGGCCGGCGTATAGTCGGCCACGAAGTCTGCCAAAATTTGAGATTTTATAGCAGTTTGGGTTTGGTACTCGATATTGTACCCGCTAATCTCTACGGCCCATTTGGCCAGTCGGCCTAAGAGCTCGGGTTTATGCATAACATTCCTTAGTGGGTACGAGGTTACAATACATATGGGGTGACACTGAAAGTATGGTTTTAATTTCCTAGATGCGCTCAATAAGGCGAGTGCTAATTTTTCTAAATGTTGATACCTTGTTTCAGCATAGCGTACCTTCTTCTTCCCAAACTTGGACACCACTTATTGCTGCCTCGAAAACTACCAAGTAGAGGTATAACTGTTCGTTCACCCCGAGATGTGTAACAAAGGAGGGCTCGACAAGTATCATTTGAGTTCTTCTAAAGCTTACTGACATTTTGGGGTCCAAGAAAAGTCGTTCTTCTTCTTTAGCAGTGAGAAAAATCTGTGTCGTTTGTTGGACGACCTCGAAATAAACCGGCCCCATGCGACTATCCCCCCCATCAATCTTTGTACTGCCTTGGCGTTGTCAACTATGGTGATGTCTTCTATGGCTTTTATCTTGTCCGGGTTGATCTCTATTCTCCGGTTGGATACCATGAAACCGAGGAACTTTCTTGAGCCAACCCCGAAGGCACACTTTTCACGATTCAGCTTCATGTTGCATTTCCTCAGTATGTCGAAGGTTTCCTGCAAATGCTCACAAGGACTTAACTAATATATCATCAATATAAACCTCCATTGATTTTCCTATTTGTTCTTCGAACATCCTATTAACTAGGCATTGATACGTGGCACCGGCATTGTTTAGCCCAAACGACATTACGTTGTAACATTAGGTGCCGAATTATAAATGAAGTCTTTTCTTGGTCACCCGGGTGCATCTAATTTTGGTTGTACCTGGAATAGGCATCGAGAAAACTCAGTATCTCGTGCCCGGCCGTCGCATCGATCATTTGGTCGATGTTACGCAAAGGAAATGAATCCCTAGGGCATGCCTTATTTAGGTCCTTGTAATCCACACACATTCTGAGTTTGTTTCCTATTTTAGGTACGACCACTACGTTAGCTAACCAATCCCGGGTATTTAACTTCCCGGATGGAACCTATTTTCAAAAGTTTAGATACCTCGTCTTTGATGAATGCGTGTTTGATTTCAGATTGAGACCTCCTCTTCTATTGCCCAGGTGGAATTTTGGATCCAAGCTCAATTTGTGAGTTGTCACCTCCGGCTGGATCCTTGTCATATCTAAGTGGGACAAGGAAAAACTATCGGCATTAACTTTAAGGAAATCAATAAGTTTTTTCCTGAGCTCGGGAGTTAACCGCATGCCCAGGTATACCTTTCTATTCGGTAGGTACCCGATCAATATGACCTACTCCAATTCCTCGATTGTCGATTTAGTGTCATCGATAGTACTAGATGCTATAAAGGATCTTGGGACACCGTAATCATCCTCCTCGTTTGATGTGTGCTCCTCCTATTTTCTTGGTCCGGTCAAGGTCGGGATCGTTGCTTGCTATTTGGTTTCCTTGTCTTCGACCAGTCCCCTACTTTTGATGTTGAGACCGCCGGACCGAGATCACTTCCTCAACAGCGAACATCTCCTTTGTGGCTGGTTTTTCCCTGTAGACCATTTTGATTCCTCTCGGAGTGGGAAATTTCAACGCTTGATGTAGGGTTGAGGGCATCGCTCTCATGCTATGGACCCATGGCCTTCTGAACAATGCGTTGTATCTCATATCCTCCTCGATCACGTAAAAGTTTGTTTTCTGGGTGGTCCTGATAGTGTTTACTGGCAGGGTTATTTCACCATTCGTCGTCTCACACGCTATGTTGAACCCGTTTAATACTCGTACCACCGGTACGAATTGGTCCAATAATCCCAATTGCTTGACGACCCTCCATCAGATGATATTGGCTGAGCTACTTGGATCAATTAACATACGTTTAACTCGAGATTTATTGATAAGTACGGATATTACCAGTGCATCGTTGTGAGGCTGGATGATGCCTTCGGCATCCTCGTCTCTGAACGAGATGGACCCTTTCGGGATATAATCCCGAGTGTGTTTTTCCCTTGTGATAGAAACTTTGGTACGTTTTATCATCGGCCGTTGAAGGACATCCATTCCCCCAATGATCATGTTGATCACGTGTTGGGGCTCCTCCGTTTCAATTTGTTTGTTGGCGTCCCTGTTTTTGAAGTGATTTTTGCCCCGCTCACTAAGGAATTTGGAGGTTTCCCCTAATTTCTTCAATAACACCGACTCGATCTCATAGTTTTCTTGGACACTACCTTTTATTGCGCACGTATAGGAGGTTACATGCTTGTTTGGATATGTGATCCTGTTATATTTGGGAAAGTTGGGCATTCGAAATCTCTTCAGGATTGGCTTCGGTGCTGCACTCGGGGGGAAAGGTTTCAGAATGAATTTTTTCAAATTCGGCCCTTTCAATATTGGAGGCGCTCCCGATATCTGATCGACTCTCGAATTTTAAGTTTCCACCTTCTTGTCATTTGCCTATATCTTTTTCTCACCAGACTCCACCCGCGTTGTTAGCGCTTCAGTAGACGGGTCGAGGTCCTACGAGGTACCCACTACTCGGAGTACCCTCCCAAAAGGAAAAAGATGTGTCTGTCAGGTTCGGTTCTTCTTAGTTGGGTTGGGCGGGTTCGACCAGAAATGCTATGCTTACACACAAGACTACCCCTCTTCCTGAAAGCTTCGCGGGGACTACTTTAGGATGACGGACGACCGCCCGTAGGGGGTTTACTTCACAAGGCCCCTGTAGAGGAAAGGCTTTATCCCAGCGAATAGAAGATACTCAGCTCCGCACAACATAGGGATTAGCACACTTTCGGGAAGAACATATAATAGTAGAAGATCCAGCATGCAGAACACGGCGATGCAGATCAATTTTACTTTTCACTTTGCCATCTAGAGATAGTTTGCCCTGATTTAGGATACATAGTTGGAAGAGAATGCCAGTATATCAGTTCATCTTCATCAAAGGCCAAGATCTCCATGACTTTTATTATTTTGCGTCTCTTTGCTTCTGAGGGCGAAATAGGGTTCTACCAGGAAACCATGGATTTTTGAGTTTTCGCCATTGGTTACTGGTTGAGCAACTGGAATGGAATGAGCTAAGAATCCTTGGAGATCTTTCCTCTCCACTTACTCGTAACAGGCTTTTCTTCTGTAGAATACTTCTTCCGAATGACACTTGATTGAAAAACCAGCGTTTATTGAATCCCGTGCTTTTGAGCGATTCTTCCCGCAAAAGGCAGATCTTTTTCTTTGCGTACCAAATAGAACAATAGAATAGGGACTTAGATGTGACCAAGGTGCTTGCAAGCTTAGAGTTAGCAGGTTGTTGGCTGGGAGAGCTGGTAAAAGAATGAAACCTTCAAGAGACCATGGTTAACAAGCCAGCTGAGGAAGAACAATCTCCCCCAGCAATACCGATCCTCCCTAGTTCAATCAAAATCGAGAACTGCGGAGAGGTTCTAACCGGCCTAGCCTAACCAACCGCTACAAGCGGGCAGGAAATTGATGTGGTGGAGACTCAAGTCAAGGCAATGGCTATTACCCGCAGGGAGCGCGCCACTCCTTCTTTTCCGAGTTTGCCTAGGAGCTCCTGTCTTAAAAGACGAATACGAATTAGTAGGGCTGCCCCCAATAGCTATTTTTGAATGGACATCTCGGCCAGTTAGTCTAACCACAGGGGTCCCCTCCTGCTTACCCACCCACCGTAAACGATTACTAACGGACTTGGAATACGAATGACCCAAAACCTATACTCATTCGTGTTTCACTTGTGCGTTTACAACATCCATTGCTTCTGACTATGTCAATGAAATGAGACCGCGAAGACAACCCACCACTAGAGCTTGCTTTGCTCTCGCTCCGCTCGCTCCCACCTGTCTTCTTCCCACTAGACGAAGAGGAAGGCTTGGAAAGGGATCATACATATTGAGGAGGAGCTTTCACAAAGGCCAATAGCCGATGGTTGATGTCACTAGCCTTAACTTCTTTATCTACTTGAAAACTGATGGGAGTACGACTTTCATTTTCATCACCTCGGAAGTTTCTCCTGGCCCAAACTCATCTGGTTCCATGACAATCTGCATCTCTTCGAGCTTCTTCTCTAACCCGCTCGGATTCGGTCCTGTTCTGGGCGTGATTTTGGATCTGTAGCTGTGCTATTTCCGCTTTCCGAGTTTGTAACATTTTGAAAGTTAAGCTAACTCCATCACCTTCCTCTACGAGTGCTTCTTGAGCCGATGTCTAGGGTGCCCCACAAATGCTATTTTCGGGATCAGTTGGCAGGTTGATGTTGATGGCAACTTGTGAGTTAGTATCGACCGGGTCAGCGATTGGGATACCATTAGGATTAACATGGGCTATGTCATTGCTTGGTACCACGTTGTTGTTTTCACCGTGGTGGCCTGACTCGACGTCAACGTTCAAGTGAGCAGACTGATATTTGACATATTTAGGTTAACTTGAAATCAAACTTCAAAGAGCAAGTGTAAAATAGGCGTGTTATGGAGATTTGTATTAAATCACCACTATTATCCTTAGCCCCACGGTGAGCGCCAAATTGTTTATCCTTAAATTGAGTAACAATTGAATTTATAAGCAGTTAAAGGATATGTGATTTAATTAACATGAATGAACTATGAACAGTAAATAATTTAATTAAAAAAAAACAGAGCGATCAAACCAAATGTAATGGATGAACAAGCTCAGATTTGCTTTGGACGTCTGGAATTTTGTTCCGAGTTAGCCCTCGGGAATGAGCTCAGTTATAACTTAATAAAAGAACAGCTTAAGAACACTTTGAACAATATCTAAAGGACAAAAATTAACTTTATAGCTTTGATATGCGTGCCAACAATGATCCTTAAAATACAAAAGTTCTCTCCTTTATATAGTAGGGGAATTTCAATCCTAGTATAAATCTAAATAAAATAAAAAAATCTTTGGCTTCTAGTAAACGTGATTACGTAGTTGATACCGGGCGAGATTTGCACTGAAATATCCAGTGGTGGGCGGATATTTCGGCCCCTCAATTGTCCTGTTTAACCGCCTTTCTCTTGTCCCCGATTCTTCACTTTGCTTGAGCTCAAAGCTTGGCTGTGTCTAGTCTCGGGCGCACCATTCGTCCTCCCCAGGTTCTTATCTGTGGATGCCCTCGGTGCTACCCGAGATCATATCGGGTCGCACTGTCCTCTTGTTTCTTTGCCGTAAAATTGGGGGTAACATTTATTCCCCATTTTACCCACAGAGAACGAAACCTAAATGTCTGATCATCTAAAATGCCTAGATGAAAGTTTGCTAAGATAATCATGAATGCATGATAAAGACTTAAAAGTCTCACTTGGTCATTTTTAAACTCAAAGTCGCCATTCGTGGCTGGGCCAAAAGTGACCCGAACTGAAAACTTGAAGGATTATTTATGTTCAGTTACAAATTTGTAAATTTGAGGACGGTTCGCGTAACAACTCTTTACAAACATGTTGACTCGAAGAAACAAGCAATTTTTTTTGTTTCTTGTTTGAATTTTAATGTTTAAACTAAGCTTCAAGCATTAAACTTCAAATATTTTGTGATTTTAAAATTATTTAGTTTACGTCAAATTCTAAGTGGTAAGTGCTCACATTAAACTATTCATCTATCTCATATAATAGCCAATAAATTTTATACAATTTTACTAAGGATTTAAGATCTTGTACAAGGATGCTACAAGTGAGAGTATATAATTGGTAAAAGAAGTTCGTAGGTACAAAGAATGAAAACACTTACTCACATACAAGAATGAAAACACTTACTCACATACAATGTCTATTAAACCCATAAATTAGTTTCTGTTTGGTGGAAAAACAATTTTTTGTAAAATATTAAAAAGAAAAATTGCAAGAACTCTGCTTGAATGTTTGAAGCAAACGCCAGTTCCTTAAGATGGAGGTTGAAGGCTGCGTTCTTTTCTACAAAGTTCCCTCCGGGGGTTGGGGAGGGTGGGGGGAAGAGAAAAGCAAAGAAAAAGAATTATTTCCCATGAAAAACCAATAATTGCGTGATTTCTTTAAGATCATTATTTATATTTTGATCCCATTATTTTTTTTTTAGCTTTTTATTATATTTTCTTCTTCTCCTCTTTTCTCTTTCTTCTGTATCTTCTTCTTCTCCCACTTCATCCTTTTGCATTTTGTTTCTTCTCCTTTTTCTTTTTCCTTCTTTTTCTTTCAATAAATTATGACACAACTAAAATTAAAAAATAATGAAATGTGATATAGAAAATTGAAGATTAATTACTTATTTGTGATTAAAATTAAGTAGGTAAAATTTTATTAAACTTATATTGTTTGTCTTTAATGATTTGAATTAGTTGGTTGGAGAAAACAAAAAAAGAAAATTATTGTTGGTTTTTGTTCGAGCTTGAATTTTTTTTCTTCGAAGGAGACAAAGTGAATTTATTGATTTTTGAAGGTATAACTTTAATCTAACTATTGCAGTTGAAATTAATATTAGAAGGTTATATATTAAATTTGAAGTCATTTGGAGTTGATTTTGATGATTCTTGAAGCTAAATATATTGGTGAATTTTTCGCATAGCAGCTGTGGCAATGGTCAGAATAAATGTCCAATTATGACAATTTACCAAAAAAATTGCAAATCAGTTATGATGGTGGTGTGAACTTGTGGCCAATATAATGATTGCTAGGATATTAATATACAAGTCGGTTATGATACTGGTCCAGTACTATTGGGAATCTAAAGTCAAACTTTCCTGAGAGGCCTTTAACTTTTTTCCTAAAAAAGTGGATATATGTTATTTATTTAAAATCTACTTTTTTAGTTTTTTGAAATGTAAAATTATAAATAATTATTTTATAATCAATTTTTTCTAATAATTCTTTTTTAATTGATAATATAACTAATCCATTCAATATCTCTTGCGCCACGATTGATCTTAAGTAAGATTTATCAATTTTAATTTTAAAAAACTTCTTCAAAATTTCTACTTTGTGATCAAAGGAGGCCAGAAGAAACTGTTACAGGAAGTTCTATTACTCCCTCTGTTTCAATTTAGATGGCACTTTCCTTATTAGTGCGTTCCAAAAAAAAAAGACACATTTCTATATTTGGAAATAATTTAACTTTAAACTTTTTATTTACTCATTTTACCCTTAATGAGAAACTTTTATAGCCAAAAAAATATCATGGTCCCACAAAGCTTTTGCCCCTTAAACTTTTAGGACCACATGTTTCAAAACTTTTTTTTTTTTTTTCCGTCACGACCCAAATTCTATAATAGGTTGTGATGGTGCCCAACTATGCTACTAGGCAAGCCAACGTGTGAACTTCCACTTCATTAGCCATTTTAGCTTTTTTTTTTTTTTTGAAAAGAAACAAAAATTTTATTAAATAAATATGAATTAAATCTAGCACTCATAAAAACATGTGCTTCCCTATACCAAATTTCCGAATGTAAATAAATTACAAAGTGAAGTGATAATAATAATATTAAATATAACTATGAACATCCACTAGAAACCCCCAAAATCCGGTGTCACAAGTGCATGAGCATCTACTGGAATATACAACACTACTACAATAACTGTCTGGAATATAAAAATAGACAGGATGAAAATAAATGAAAGTGATGTGCTGCAGATCGTAGTATGGAATGCAGCTCACCATAAAGTCCTCTCAGCAGCTGCACCGAAGCGACAAGATAACCACCGAATAAACCTATCTCAGTACCTGCACAATTAGTGCAGAAGTGTAACATAAGTACGTAACACGCATACCTAGTAAGTATCTAGCCTAAACCCGGAGAAGTAGTGATGAGGGGTCGACATAGACACTTACTAGTGGTCCAATAAATCAGGTATAATGGAAGTAAGATACGAGGCATAGCAGGTAAAATAACAAAAGAAATATAAGTGCATAATACGATCCACAACAGAAGAATAAATGCGAGGTCCTCAATAACTGGATACTACCTCGAATTGAAAACATAGTGGTCAACACCAGACAAAATATCACATCTCAAGCCAGGAAAACTCATGAGTACACTGACTTTTTTTCAAATATTGCACATAATTTTTTCGAGGCGAGCTGCCTGATCACATAAGAGTGTTTCGTAGAACTGCCGAGGCGAACGGTCCGATCCCATAAAAATATGATACATGATACTACCAAGGCGAACGGCTCGATCCCATAGGAATATGTTACTCCACCAAGGCAAATGACTTGATCCTATAAGAGTGTGTTACAATATCCTGTCGAGGTGAACAACCCGATCCCATAAGAGTGTATTACGTTATACTGCCGAGGCAAACGACCCGATCCCAGAAGAATAATGCTGAGGCATTCAACCCGATCCCATTATAATATGAAACTTGAACGGGTCCTTGACCCACTGATGAATATGCGTGTGAGTTATGAAATTCAAGAAAACTTTCCGATGAATACGCATAACACGGGAGAATATCCATAAAGAAAGTACAATTTTGCACGGCTAATCAAGTAGCTCACCATATATCACAAATCGTAGTCCAATACTTCACGCAAATCAAGTCTCAGACAAAATGTATATTAAAGCAATTAAACAGGCAAGAATAACTCAAATATTACAATTATAACATGGCGTGAGTCAAACTCTACTCGAACCTAATCATGAATTCTTGCATACGCATGGACACTTGTCACCTCATATGTGCGTGGCCTACCCACAACATTTATCACATAGCAAATATAATGCCTACGAGATAAATTCCCCCTCATAAGGTTAGACAAGAGACTTATCTTGCTCCGAAATCCGATAACTGGCTCCAATGCCTCTCAAACTCCTCAAATCGATGCCAAACGATCCGAAACTAGTCAAATAACGTGCAAACAAATCAAAGTATACTCAAAGACTCATAATCTAACAATTTTCAACAATTTTCTACTTTGCTCAAAAAGTCAACAAAGTAAACACCCAGGCCTACGCGCCCGGGTTTCAAAAATTTTTGAACATAAATATTATCCATAGCATCACGAATCAAATGTATAATTTGTTCCTAATTTCATGTCCAATTTCCTGGTCAAAATCCAAAATTACAATTTTTAGGTTTTTTTCAAAAATTCCACAATTTTCATCAATTTCCATGTTCATATCCATTTATAATTCATGTATTTAATTCACAATGTGTAGAAATCACTTACCTTGTGATGGATGATGAAAAAGCTCCTTCAAAATCGCCCAAAAACTGGCTCTAATGGAAGAAATAAGGTGAAATGAGCCAAACCCCGATTTTGCTGATATATATTCTAGCTAGATGACCCTTCTTTGCAATACTGGAGATCTCCTCATGATCGCGAAGGCCAGCTACCCTCGCCCAAGAAATTACTCTACGTGAACGCGAGCTCCTTCTCGCCGCCGCGAAGCATAGCCTGGCCAAGCCTACGCGAATGCGAATGTGAACGCGAAGTCAGCAAATTTCCTCTTTCGCGATCGCGTGACCCCATCCTCGATCGTGTAGAACAACTATCCCCAAATAGCCCCGCCTCATTAACCCATAGCGTTCGCGACTACTCCCACGCGAACACGAAGATCAACCACCTTCAGCTCCGCGATCCTGTCTCCCTTTTCGCGATCGCGATGAAAAACATCTCCACCAGTTTAGTGTACCCTCCGCCAATCGCGACACTACATCCGCGATCGTGATGCACACCAAACACACCAAAAACCAGTAGCTGCAAAATATTGAGAAATGATCCGAAACCATCCCGAAATGCATCTGAGGCCCCTAGGACCCCATCCAATCACACCAACAAGTCCCAATACATCATCCAAACTTATCCAAAGGCTCAAAACTCCACGAATAACATCAAAACCATGAATCGACGATCAAAACCTTCTCTTAACTTTCAAACATTTAATCTTTGCCGAACGTGTTTGAATCACACTTAAATATTCCGGAATAACACTAAATTTTACGTACAAGTCACAAATCACAATACAAACTAATTTCAAGTATCGAAATCTCAAAAGGACATCAATAACACCAAAGTTCACTTTAAATAAAATTTAGGAAATTCTGAAACCTTCAAAATGCCAACTTTCCATAATAAGCGCCGAAACGCTCTCGGTCCACCTGAAACTCGATCTGAACATACGACCAAGTCCAAAATCATCATACGAACCTATTGGAACCTTTAAATCCCGATTTCGAGGTCGTTTACTCAATGGTCAAACCTTGGTCAAGTCTTCCAACTTAAAGCTTCCGAATTGAGAGTTATTCTTCCAAATCAACTCCGAACTTCTCAAAAATCGAAACCAACCCCGCGTGCAACTCATAATACATAAAGTAAAGCTACTCGTGGTGTCAAACCGCCGAACGGTGTGCTAGAGCTCAAAATTACCTGTCGAGTCGTTACATGCTCCCCTACTTAAACATATGTTCGTCCTCAAACGTGCTAAGAACCGTCCAGAGTTGCTCGAAATTATTGTTTAACACCTTGTGCACTTACCCGTGCCACCACAACCCATATTGGCACAGTAGCTCAAGGCAGACTGAAGATCCTTTCTGCTACCTTAGCCCACAAGCCTTAAAACGAAATTCCAACATCAGGAATTCTCTATAAAGTCCAATTCTAACATACGTACCCCGTATCAATCTCAACAAGCCGTTCCAAAACATTATCATACACCCATGCTGTAATCACACAATGCACCGTATAACCTATATGCATAATACACAAATTTTACTACTCGTGATGGAACCTAACTCAACCCGCTAGGTAAGACAATAGTAACATGATAACAATGAAATCAAATAATCATGGTTCAATAACTCAACAACGGAAAAATATCATAAAGTATCTGAAAATAAAAATAAAATACGACTACAACCAACCCCAAAATCTGGTGTCAACGAGTGCATGAGCACTACCGAATAACAAGATACAAGTAAAATCCTCTAATACAACCGTCTGAAAAATAGGATAGTAAATATAGAAATAACTAAAAGAGAACTTTAAGGACTGCGGACGACATAACAACTACCTCGTAGTCTCCTAAAGGTTGGAAACAACTCAAATCTAGAAATCACCTCGACCGGATGTACTTGGATTTGCACACGACGTGCAGAGTGTAGTATGAGTAGCACCGACCCCATGTACTCAATAGGTAACAATACTGACCTTTGGCTGAAAGCAATGATGAGCTCAAAACAATAGTCAAATGCCAATATCAATAACCGATAACAATTCAGAATATAAAAGAAAAATCGTAGAAACAAGTACCTCAATGATATCATGTTCATATTGTTCACATTTCATAAATTTAGACATGCTTTAAACAATAATGGTTAAAGCCCAACACAGATAAAACATTTCATTTAGCAGCTAGTATGTGGAAGGTACGCTTTTATGCCTACATATCAAGTATACATGTCAATCAACAACATCACAGTGGATCCATCAATACTCACACTAAGCACTGTACGGGTGCCTAGCATAACTGGCCATCATCAAAGCACGTATATAAAACAGTATACATGCGCCCACTACTGGCATGTCAGACTCCGGAGGGGCGGATCCTCCCCAAGCGCTATCGTATTCATTTAGCCCAATAGTGAGGCCTGGTGCATTCGTCGCCCCAAAATAATAATACTTAGCCCAATATGGGCCTGGGGTACGCATCACCTCAAAAGCAATACCAAACCGGCTCTATGGCCCAAACTCAGTCATTTACCGTTCATGTCTCAGAAAAACACATCTCAAAATGCTCAGCCTAATAGTGTTACACATAAGAAGGATCAACAACATGTGAGGAAGCAAACAAGAAGTGCTGAGATAGAGATATCATACACGGATATAGCATCATGACTAAGAACATGTGTACAAATAAGGTATATAGCTCTGAGACAGCAAGAATGACCCTATCAAGTCTCAAACAAATAGCACTTAGCCTAGACATGATGTCGAACATGAATCACAATTCAAATGATTAAACAAGTAGGAAAAACATGGGGATAACAAGATATGATAGCAAAACAAGCCCGGTTATAGCGTAAAGGCCTCCCAAACCATGAACACACCAGTGCACGCACACACGCCCATCACCTAGCGTGTACGTCACCCCAATATCTTTCATATCACGTAGTTCACGGGTTAAATATCCTCAAATCGCGCCCATCAGCTAGTTTAGATATGTTGCTTACCTCAAAACGTGCAAACCAATACTCCAACAAGCCCTTCCCACGTATAGCGGCCTCCAAACGACTCGAATCTAGTCACAAACAACTTAATATCAACAAATAATGCCGTAGGAAACAACCTCAAACATAAAGTTTCAATATTTATCAAAATCAAAAAGTCAACCTCGAACCCACACCTCGAAACCCGACAAAATGGAAAAAACCATACAAATTTCATCCAATTCCGTCCTCGATTCGACCTTCAAATCCTCAATTTTCACGTTAGGAAGTTATTACAAAAATTTCACGTTTTTTCACTTTAATTCACTAATTAAATGCTTAAAACAAAGATGGAATCAAGAAATAATAACAAATTCGAGTCAAAAACACTTACCCCGATCCAAATCTTGAAAATCCCCTCCATAATCCCCCAAAATCGAGCTCTCTACCTCAAAATATGATATAGTAACTCTAACCCACTAAATGGGATTTAAAAGAGTCTACCCAGTCATTTCACTTTACGAACGCGAACACGACAGCTTAATCACGAACGCGATGGTCAACACCCTACAACTACGCGGTCCAGGTTTCGCGACCGCGAAGAACAAACACCTGCCACCCCTAAGCCTTGCCTCCCTTCTACACGAATACATCACCTAGCTCGCGTTCGTGGTGAACAACCTGCCTCAGCCTTTGTGAACGCGTCCCTGAACTCGCAAACATTATGCGCAATTTCCACCATCCACCAAATAACTCTACGCGATCGCAGTTCTCCCTTCACGATCGCGAATAAGGAGTGCAGATGCACAGGCTCCAAAATGAAGCCGAACTTGATCCGAATCATACCCGAGGCCCCCGGGACCCCATCGGAACATACCAACAGGTCCTAAAACATGATACGAACTTAGTCGAAGCCTCAAATCACATCAAACAACATCAAAATCACGAATCGCACCCCAATTCAAGCCTAATGGAACTAATGAATTTCCAACTTCTAAAACCAATGTCGAACTATATCAAATCAACTCCGAGTGACCTCAAATTTTGCATGCAAGTCTCAAATGACACAAAGGACCTATTCCAACTCCCAAAACCAAAATCCAAACCCGAGATCAACAATGCCAGCTCTTGGCCAAACATCTCAACCTTCTAAACCTTCAACCTTCCAACTTTTACCAATTCAAGCCAAAACGACCTACGAAACTCCATATCAATATCCGAACATAAGCCCAAGTCCAAAATCACCATATGAAGCTATTGGAACCATCAAAGCTCCATTTCGGAGTCGTCTACACAAAATTCAAACTCCTATAAACTCTTTCAACTTAAGCCTTCAACCTTGGGACTACGTGTCCCAATTTACTTCGAACATCCCCGAAACCAAACCAATGACTCGGCAAGTCACATAACCACAAACGAGCGTAGAAGAAGCAATAAATAGGGGAACGAGGCTACAATATACAAAATGACCGGCCGGATCGGTACAATCATCCTCCAACCACAATAGCTGCAAATTTACGAACTCGATGCCCCAAATATACCTCATCACGCATACAAGCCCTGTTCCAACCCTTGCAATATCATGACGGAAGAATCATCACCGCGTTATGGGCTGATTAGTGACATTATTCCTTAAACATATATATCCCAATCTGATTACACTAATTTATGGCCCAACAACCTTATCTCACCCAGTACAAACTGCTCGGACAATAAGCCACATTGAGCACCGTCTAAAATCTCATACAATGTCATCAATGCGTCAACAAGCCACAACCCGAATATGAACAATAAGGAAAAGCGAACTTGAGTACTGAACTACTTAGGCCGCGTAATGAATAAAATAGCCAAACAGTGCTATAGAACTATCTCCAAGATGAGAAACAAACACATAAAATGAGTATAAGAATTCGTGCTCAACATCTCACTGTTGCGGCAGGCAATTCGATCCAAACATCATACCTGGGCGGTGTGCCACCCAATCCACACATAACAATCAGTAAGGAAATACCCACCGAGCCAACATGCCCATACTCACTCGATAGACGTATATCAACCACAAGCACGCCAAGTGCATAAACATAACCCTAGGGGAGACAGACGCCAAGCGCTACGAAAGCCAAGCATGACAAATCTGCATTTAATAATCAACATCTCGAGAGCCATCTCGCTCATATAACACCACAAGCTACACAGAATCACAACACATGTGTGAATAATCAGGCCCTCTCACCACCTACATAGCATAAAGAGTAGCACATGAAATAGACGACGACAAGAATAACATCCACCACGCCCGAAGACTCATCCATAAGCAATGCCATGCTGAATAAGCATATCTGATCTGGTGTAGACTATATACTCACATTAGGTCTACCAACGGACCTCAAAGCCAATTCCGATCATCCCAAAATAGGTCAATAATCTTCCAAAGATCCACAATGACCCTATACATGACACATACAATCAACTGTCAAATCCGGAATAAACTTCCACAGTCCGCAACCAAGGGAATAAACTGTCTCTCAGACATAAACTCTCCAATTAGCAACAATACCAGAATCTTCACACTTGATTTCAATCTGTACCAATTAAATGATTGACACGTCACACTTACACAATTATCCCATGGAAAATACTCCCACAACATTTTGCACCAGGTAGTGAAATCTGCACTTCCATGGCTACCAACCATACTAATATTGTAGTGCTAGTCAAGCATCTACAAATCAACACACAATACTTCTTCAGGACCCATTTGCACATACCCAAACCATCAGGATTGAATTCCTCCAAACCAGTCAAATTTAAGAGACTGCCAAGCTCTCAAGTAGAGCCACGAAACATCTATATAGCCCTATTGCACCAAAGGAATCGATCAGTTCCTTTACCATACCGATCCAACCTACTACTAAATTGACTCAACTCTTCAGCTTTCTGTTGACTTACCTTCAGAATCAATACCTCTCTTTTCCAACACACAATGGACCTCAATCAACACTCATCCCGAGTGACCCCAAACAATAAGACCAAATCGTCTAAATACCCATAAACCATTTTATATCATCCTCATGGACTCAATAGTATCTCCAACTGATACACCTGCTTTGAAAACCTTCTTCAAATCCAAAGTTGTTTCTTCTATCTTTATGACACTACACTGCAGACCCGGTGACAACATAGAAATACTCCAACTACCCTTTAGACTCTACTGCAAAACACAAATCCCTAGGAACATAACGAACCCCAAAATCCTGAAGTACCACACCTTAAATCTCGAATCCACTAGAACCATTATTGTGAGTCGCCCACTCTAATCCAGTTCCGATTATTTAATCCAACAACTAGTGCTCTGTTAGCACACGAGCACTCCAATGAAGCAACCGGATGAATATTTCCCTTGTACATCACATCCACCAAAAGTATAAGATCTGAAATCATTCCACATCCCTCACATACCAATAAAGTCAAATGTAGCACACGTCCATCAAATCCCTTACTCGAATTACCTCTGATGTTTTCTTCCCTTAGTCTAACTAATCCACCAACGTACCGATAACCAAAAATGTAAAGGCGCATGACCACGTGATCCAATCATAGACGGTAGGCTCCCCCACATAGCTTTAAGACGCAATCTCATAATCCACCAGAACCCACAATGACTCTTCCTTCTCAGTTACCATGATCTCACACCGTTATGCAGCCAAATTCTCACAAGCTCTTGTTGCACTAATCATAACACATCCCGAATCATCAGCCACAATCGCACACTCAATATACTAGGAGTTGTAACATCCTCTACACGCGATCCAAGCCCACATCGTAGTACATGCCTCCCGCTGGGTAAAAAGTAGAACTCTTCGTAGGAACTTCATCAAAAATCACGCAACCGTTAACGTGCTTACAAGAGATAGCCCACCTGTGTAATTCTATATTGACATCTTCCAACGACATTGCCCTGGTTACAACTACCACGAAATCAGTAAATCCTCCTGAGCCCATACTCGTCCACCAGTGGTAAAAGTCTGTTCATTTCCCATTAGCATCAACTGAAGTAATACGTTCCAAAACTCGAAGCCATGTGGCATCTCAAAAGAATAATCAAGTTTTCACATCCCTCTACGTTCCAAGAAAACTCTTCTCGTCGCATTCAAACTTCCTAAGCAAATTACTCAATCTCTACTGCTCGTACTTGACCTGCTAACACCTCAACTACCGCGAGACATAACCCTTCATGCCCTTCCTCATCCTTCGCTACTAAAATACTGCCTCAATAATAATCCATCTCTATAGCACCGAACTATTAAATTGCCACCAACACTAAGCCTCCATAAAGATCATCTTTCTCGAGCCATCAACACTAGAAACATCGATTCGACGTCCAACCATTCTGCTAGGCCATTTTAGCTTTAAAAAGAAAAAAAAAAGAATTTCATTAAATAAATAGAATTAAATCTAGAACTCATAAAACATGTGCTTCCCTGTACCAAATTTTCGAGTATAAATAAATCACAAAGAGAAGTGATAATAATAATATTAAATACAACTATGAACATCCACTAGAAAGCTCCAAAATCCGGTTTCACAAGTGCATGAGTATCTTCTGGAATATACAACACTACTATAATAACTGTCTAGAATATTAAAATAGACAAGATAAAATAAATGAACAAGATGGAGATTCCATGGGCTACGGATCGTAGCACGGAATGCAGCTTACCATAAAGTCTCCTCAGCAGTTGTGCCTATGCGTCAAGATAACCACCGAATAAATCTATCTCAGTACCTGCACAATTAGTGCAGAAGTGTAGCATGAATACGTAAATCAATGCGCACCTAGTAAGTATCAAGCCTATCCCCGGAGAAGTAGTGACGAGGGGTCGACATCGACACTTACTAGTGGTCCAATAAATCAGGTATAATAGAAGTAAATAGATACGAGGCATAGCAGGTAAACTAATGAACCAGATATAAGTGCATGATACGATCCACAACAGAAGAATAAATACGAGGTCCTCAATAACCGGATACTACCTCAAATGGAAAAGATAGTGGTCAAGACCAAAAAAAGTCACATCTCAAGTCAGGAAAACTCATGATTACATTGACTTCTTATTCAATATTATGGACGATTCTACCGAGTCGTGCGGCCCGATGACATCAGAGTGTTTCATAAAACTGGCAACGCGAACGGTCCGATTCCATAAGAATATGGTAGATGATACAACCAAGGAAAACGGCCTGATCCCGTAAGAGTGTGTAATAATATCCTGTCGAGGCGAACGACCTGATCCCATAAGAGTGTATTACATCATACTACCAAGGCGAACGACCCGCTCCCTTAAGAATACTACCGAGGCGTTCAGCCCGTTCCCATTAGATTATGAAACTTTACCAGGTCCTTGACCCCACTCACGAATATACGTGTTAGTTGTGAAATTCAAGAAAACTATCCGATGAATACACACAACGCGGGAGAAAATCCGTAAAGGAATTACAATTCCACGGCTAATCAAGTAGCTCACCACATATCACAAATCATAGTCTGATACTTTATGCAAGTCTAGTCTCAGAAAAAATGTATATTAAAGAAATTAAACTGGCAAGAATAAGTTAAATATTACCATTAAAGCATGGCGTAAGTCTAAGTGTACCCGAACCTAATCATGAATTCTAGCATACGCACAAATACTTGTCACCCGTACGTGCGTAGCCCCCAACAACATGTAGCATATAGCAAATATAACACCTACTGCATAAATTCCCCCTCACAAGGTTTGACAAGAGACTTACCTCGCTCCGAAATTCGATAACCGGCTCCAACGCCTCTATAACTCCTCAACCCGATGTCAAACGATCCGAAACTAGTCAAATAACGTGCAAACGAATCAAAATATACTCAAAGACTCATAATTTAACAATTTACAACAATTCCCAACTCCGTTCGAAAAGCCAACAAAGTCAACCTGGGCCTACATGCCCAGATTTCGAAAATATTTGAAGATAAATATTACCCATAGCATCATACAATCAAATATATAGTTTGTTCCCAATTTCATATCCAATTTTGTGGTCAAAATATAAAAATATAATTTCTTGGTTTTCTTCAAAAATTCCACAATTTTCATCACTTTTTATGTTCAAATCCATATATAATTCATGTAGTTAACTCATGATGTGTAGAAATCACTTACCTTGTGATGGATGATGAAAAAGCTCCTTCAAAATCGCCCAAAAATTAGCTCCGATGGAAGAAATAATGTGAAATGAGCCAAACCCAAATTTTGCTAATATATATTCTACCCAGATGACCCTTCTTTGCAATCACGGAAAACTCTTCGCGATCGCAAAGGCCAACCAGCCTCGCCCAAGAAATTACTCTACACGAACGTTGGGTCCTCGCGATTGTGAAGTATAGCCTGCCCAAGCCTAAGCGAACCGGAACGCGAAGGCCAAACTTTGCCTCAGCAAATTTCCTCTTTCGCGATCGTGTGACCCCATCCGCGATCGCGTAGAACAAATATCCCCAAACAGGCCAGCCTCAATAACCATCGCGTTCGCGACTACTCCCACATGAACGCGAAGAACAACCTGCTCCAGCTCTGCGATCGTGTCTCCCTTTTCATGATGAACAACATCACCACCAGTCCAGTAAACCGTCCGTGATCACAACCCTACATCCGCGATTGTGATGCACACCAAACATACCAAAAACCAGCAGCTGCAAAATATAGAGACATGATCCGAAACCATCCCGAAACCATCCACAAATGCACCCGAGGCCCCGCCTAATCACACCAACAAGTCCCAATACCTTATCCAAACTTATCCAAAAGCTTGAAACGCCACGAATAACATTAAAAGCATGAATCCATGATCAAAACCTTCTCTAAACTTTCAAACATTCAAACTTCGTCGAACGCGTTTGAGTCACACTTAAACATTCCAGAATGACGTCAAATTTTACGTACAAGTCACAAATTACAATACAAACTTATTCCAAGGCTCGGAATTCCGAACGGACATGAAGAACACCAAATTCCACTTCAAATCAAACTTAGGAAATTTTAAAACCTTCAAAATGCCAACTTTCCACAATAAGAGCGGAAACGCTCTCAATCCACCTGAAACTCGATTTGAACATACGCCCAAGTTCAAAATCATTATACGAAACTATTGAAACCTTCAAATCTCGATTATGAGTTCATTTACTCAATTGTCAAACCTTGGTCAACTCTTCCAACTTAAAGTTTTCGAATTGAGAATTCCAAATAAACTCCTAACTTCTCAAAAATCGAAACCAACCCTGCGTGCTAGTCATAATACATAAAGTGAAGCTGCTCGAGGCCTTATACTGCCGATTGACATGCTAGAGCTCAAAACGACCGGTCGGATCGTTACATGTTCCTTAAATTTTGTGCCAAGTCAAACTACATCACCTGTATTGAAACGGATGGAGTATTACTCTATAAGCACTATAAGCTTTTGAAAAAAAAATCAAATCTTTTTATCTGATTGAGTATATCAATTAGAGTACTATCATATCTTCTTTTTGGGATTGTATCAAAAATTCAACTTTTTTTTTCTTATGTTTTGAATACCGGATTTATACTTTCTATTTGAAATATTTAAATTTTAATAAATAAAAAAAGGATAACATATGCTCACGTATTGAAAATATTAAGAAAACAAATGCCAGATGGAAACTAATACTAAAAAATTTGAATAGAAGCCTCCAATTCATTAACCTGATGTGCAAAATAAATATTTGTTGATTTCAATATACTTTTTGTAGGATTTAGCCTTATAGACGAAAAATACAAAACAATAGGATCTCTGGAGGTACAAAGAAAAAATATAATAGTAGTAACATTTGGTGAGAACTAAAAAAGATTAAAAAAGGAAATTGAATATTGTGGAAACCCATAATGGAAGTGGAAAGGTTTGCATAATCTTTAATGAGAAAAAGACTTTAAAAAAAAATCACTTGATTCCTTCCAAAATTTTTACATTTACACGTTAAGGACCCATTTTAAAGGAATAGAGATATCTTTCCTTTTAGTTTTTACAAAGATAATATGTTCACAAGAGATTTTTACGTAGCTGTACTAGTTTCAAAACTTATTTGCCTCATTATTTAAGTTTTAACTTAATTACAAGTTGATATACAATTTACCAATTATATACAAATAAGTATTAAATGAGTGTCCCTAATTTTAGCTTTTTATGTGAAAACCGAATTCCACACATTCAACTAATTGCCATGTAATCAATCTCTCTCTTTGTCTCTTTCTCTACACTTTTCGTTGCCTTATTTTTTTCTTCCTTTGATCTTCTCTCCTTCTCTTATTTTTTCTTATCTCCTTTCTCTTTACTTATCTAGGGAGTTCAACAATGGATTTGACATTTTCTCCTTTCACCAACGAACATAGTTGTCCCTCAGTCCTTGACAACCATAAAAAAGCTTTTAAGCTTTGATTTAAATTTGGGTATTCTAGAATTATTATTTTTTAGATTGGGTATTGTTACAAATAATTGTGAGTATATTTTAGAGTTTATATCTCAATATAGAAGGTATTTGGTGAAGATTAGAGTTGATTTTGGATGAATTTTCATATTGAAACTCGAAGAGGAAGGAGAGTTTATATCTCAATATAGAGGGTATTTGCAGTGTATGAAGTGAAAGGACCTAAGAGCATGGAAAAGAGTTCAAAAAGCCACATAAAGACAAGAAAAGAGCAGAAAAACATCGCAGAGGTGGATATGCTATCGCAAATACCACATGCGAGCCGCATACTTCACATCAAGATCGCAGATCAAGAAAGACTTCCAGGCAAAATTTCACGTCAAGAATGTGGTCGCATATGCGATCGCACAACTTGTCTGCGAGCCACATATTGCACACGGAGATCGCAGACCAAAACAGAATCCTGGGCGAAGTTCAAAGTTAGAAATGCTGTCTCTTTTGCAATCGCATAACGTGTTTGCGAGCCGCAGAAGCAACCGCAAACCAAGCATGAAGTCTACTGAAGGAAGAAAATGCGATGCAAGATGCGGTCGCATTTCTACAATGCGAACCGCAAACCATGAATGCGGTGAAGGCGAAACTAGGGTTACAATCTGCGACAGACGTGGCAAAATTGCGGACCATATTTCTGTTATGCGACAGAAATGCGGTCACATTTTTGACTTCAGGGCAGATTAGTCCGAATTTTTGCCTCGATTTTTGGGCCTCTATAAATAGGTCTATTAGGGTTTTGTGGGGGCTATCTTGTCAGACTTTGGAGCTAAAGTACAAGGCTTGAATATTCCTTTCTTTTGGAAGCTTTTGGGTCTAGAATCTTTGACTTTGTAAGCTTTATGACAATTAATATTCTTTTGATTTCAGATTTTAGTATGAGTAGCTAATTTTAAACACTAAGGTTGTGAAACCTAAATGGGTGTGATGTTATTGGGTGTTCAACATTGACTATATATTTAACGGTTGATTGATATTTATTTACTTCTCATTCTTCAATTATTGTTGGTGGTTGCAAACATTAACCGGCGCCATTAAATTCTATCTTTGCTTGGGAAAGTGGGGTAGAATTTGGTAGAAGTAAATATCAAAGACTCAAGGCTTTAAACCTTATTTAATAAAATCGCTTAGGAATAAGTATGTTTTTTGTTTGGCATAAATTGATTGTTCTTAATCACAACTCTTTTATATTTGGAAAAATCATAAAGAGGAAATACTACCTAACTATTGAAAAATATTGGGTAGTCACTTAGACATCAATTGCATATAAAAAAGAATCATCCGTTAGAAATATATCATATTGACATCGATAGCATTACACTTCATTAATGGGGACACAACCTTGGTTTCTTTAATCATATTATTTATATTCTCAATATTGCAATTAGACTTTATTTAAAACCAAACTCAATTCATACTCTTGTTATGATTAATTGAATAGAATTACGACTGTAGTTGAGTAACACGCTAATCAAGTAAACTTTTCACACGTATTCCCTGTGGGATTCGACCCCAATCTTGTTGGGTTATTATAATTGACATAGACCGCTTACACTATCTATTAAGGTGTAATTTGAGCGTATCAAATTTTGGCGCCATTGCCGGGGAATACGGTTTTGAAATTACTAATTAGTGTGTGCTTTACTGTACGTCTTACTCTACTCCATCACACTTTGTTTGTTTTGCTTGGTGTTGATAGGAAAACATGTCGGAATATGGTGACAACGTGGAAGCAGAAATGAAAGGAAATCCTTTTGCGGATATCGAGGAGTACATTGAGGATACAAATGCTATTGTACCTCCTGCTATTGGTGCTGCAACTTTCAAGGTGGAACACGGGTTAATCCTTATGCTCAAAGCGGAGGGATTTTTCAGGAATTCCACTGATGATGATCCAACACAACATCTTAGAAACTTCTTGGGTGTGTGTGCAATGCATAAGCAGAACAATGTCTCTGATGATGCCCTAAGGTTGAGATGTTTCAAGTACTCTCTAGCTGGGGACGCAAGGAAATAACTCCAAAATCTTCCTCCAAACTCCATTCATTCTTGGCCCGAACTTGTCCGAGCTTTCTTGTCTAAATGGTTCCCAAAAGTAAGAAGTCTGAGCTCCGGGATAAAATTTTCTTCTTCAAGCAATTACCGGGAGAACAACTACATGAGGCATGGGATCGTTTCAAATTATATTTGGTGAGGTCTCCAAACCATGGTTTT
>MCJB01012018.1:926-13785 GCA_002018475.1 Nicotiana obtusifolia
TGATTATGAATCAGTTATACGTCAAAAATCAGTAATGAAAAGATTAAGTATAGGAATACTTACTCGTCACGTTCCACTTCTCAGGGAACGGCATACTATCAGCAGGGATCAGATCGGAAGTTTTTATTCGGACATACCGGCTCATCCAACCCCGATCCCTGTCCTCGTCTATGCTCGAAAACAGGGCCTTACTGGCCCGGCGAGCTAATTTGATCAGTCCCCCTCGGAACATTCGGGGACTGTACAGCCTGAGTAGATGGTCGAGGGTGAAAGGATGCCCCCCCTCGACCTTATCTATAAAGAAACGAAAAAGGTAGATTATACGCCATACGGAGGTATGCATTTGAGCTAAAGTAACTTGATACCTCCTACAAAATTCCACAATCATGGGATCTATAGGCCCTAATGTGAATGGATAGGTGTACACACTAATATACCCCTCTACGTATGTGGTTATAGGACTCGTTGAGGGAAGGTATTATTACTTCTTTATCATCCCAATGACAATCGGCCTTGACCCTGTCAAGGTATTGTGGGGCAATGGAACTAATATAGTCTGAAACCGGTTCACCTCGACCTTAAATGTTATCTTTGTCATAGCAACTTAAAAAAGAAGATATTACTGTTGCCAACTTGTAAATGGGATGCATGGCTTCCTCAGAGCCAAAATAGGTAACTTACTTTCTCATTAATTAATTATTTGCTGCGTATGTAGGTGGAGAAGATTCCAGAATCATTTGAATCAGTGGAGCATTACTTGGGTTCATTTTTCTTCCCTTTACCGGAAGAAACACGAGCAGATATTGCTGTTTCCTTGGAAGTCATAGACAAAGCACCTTTTGCTGAATTGATCTCCTTTGATGAAGTAAAACCACATGGAACATTACTTTTTGATGTTAAGGTTGACTACTGGAGGCACATATTCAGTGATGGGAAAGAGCCTTACAGAACATTGCCGGGAGATATTGTTATTATCTCAGATGCTAAACCTGAAACTGCTTCTGACCTGCAGCGACTCGGATGGAATTGGACCTTTGCATCTGTAACTAATATCAGTGACAATGAGAACGATGATTTAAATGCATCCACTAATTTTAAAGTCAAAGTTGCTAGAGATATTGTAATTTCTAAGGGAGTGCAAAAATCATTTTATATAGTGCTTTTGATAAATGCGATACCAAATAAGAGAGTAATGAATGCGCTGCAAATGAGAAAGAATTTGGACATTATTGAGAAAGTTCTGTGCAGCGGGCGTGAGGTAAGTAATCTTGCTGATTTACGTGTTTTTACTTCCTCTCAGAGGCATCATCCATTAGGTGCCTCTTTGTTGTCTAGTGCTTGATGACATATTTTTCAAGTTAATGTGTGGTCTTGTAGCTTAAGTGTGACTGGAAAATATTTAACAAGGATGACATCAGCATTTTTCCACAATTGAAAAAGAAGAATGGCAGCGTATGAAAGTTTGACAAAAGTTATCTGTTGCTCGTGATGATCTTAATGTAATGCGAAGTACTATACTTTTTCCATTTACAGCAGCTGGATGATGTCGTCTAGTTTTCTAATCTTTTATTGATGGTTAGTTTTCAAATTTGTGTTGTCTCAGAAATGTTTCTTTTACCAAAACCTTTGTAATGTTGATTCATTGGTCTCTTGGGTCGTGAATGGCTATTCTTTCTTGCATTTCTTCTGTTTCCAAAACTTTACTCCTTATTTTAGAAAATATATACTCTTTGGCAATTAAAAACAATGTGTTCATTGTCATTCTTGGGGAAAAAAGCTGAAACATACTCTTTTTACCAGATGCAGTCTCAACTGCTGTTTTCTTCCCTTAAGAGTGTTCCTATGAATTTGGACTATATGCTTGTGTTTTCCTATTTTCAGTATCTGTTTCGCTTAGTGGATTTCAGAATGAAAAAGCATTGTTTTTGTGCAGAAACAGTGCGAGAATAAATGTGATGTTTGTTCTACATCCATTAATGATGGACCAGCTGGAGAAGTTGTTAACAGTCTGTTGACTATGCTGAATGATTCTCAGGCTAATGCAATCTTGACCTCTCTTGATACATTGAAATGTCGCCACAAGCCTTCCATTGAACTCATATGGGGTCCACCTGGTACAGGAAAGACTAAGACTACAAGTGTCATGCTCTTCATGCTGTTGAGAATGAAGTATAGAACTCTTACTTGTGCCCCAACAAATGTAGCAATAACACAAGTAGCTTCTCGGTTGGTTAAACTGGTCAGAGAGTCATTAAAAAATCATTCTGCAGAAATGGATATCGTTTGTCCTTTGGGTGATATTCTCTTGGTTGGGAATAAGGACCGGCTAAAAGTTGGTCATGATATTGAGGAGATTTACCTTGATTATCGTGTTGATAGGCTGGTGGAATGCCTGGGACCACTGACTGGATGGAAACACTGTATAAGTTCCATGAGCGGGTTTCTAGAAGATTGTGTTTCTCAATACCACATCTATGTGGAGAATGAGTTGATCGAACTTAAAGAACTTGCTGACCAAGAGGAAGCACAAAAAGAAAAAGCAAAAATCAGCTCATTGATTGATTTTGCTAGATCTCGGTTTAATTCTATAGCATCATCTTTGAGAAGATGCATGTTAGTATTCTGTACCCATCTACCAGTATGTTTTATTCAAGAGGAGAACTTTGAAAGAATGGTGCGCCTTATCTCCCTACTTGATTGTTTGGAGGGAATGTTATTTCAAGATAATGTTGGTTCTAAAGAACTGGAGGAGCTATTTTCATCTCAGCAAACAATTGAAGTCTCTTCTGAGGCTGTTTTGGATGAGTTTTCTTTACGTTGTTTAAGAAGCCAGTGCCTTGGTCTTCTAAAAGATGTTCGCCAATCTCTTGGAAAACTGAGTCTTCCTAGAGCTATGAGTAAGGAGTCGATTAAGGAGTTCTGTTTCCAAATGGCTTACTTGGTGTTCTGCACTGCTTCTAGTTCATGTAAGCTTCATTCACTGGATATCAAGCCATTTGACTTATTAGTCATTGATGAAGCCGCCCAATTGAAGGAGTGTGAATCTGTCATACCCTTCCAACTTCAAGGTCTGACACATACTGTTTTGGTGGGCGATGAGTGTCAACTGCCGGCAACAGTTAAGAGTCGAGTAAGTTTGCCTTTTTTTTTTTCATGCAATTTCAAGGAATTGCAACTGATGTCTTTTCACTCTATCGTTTTTACATAATTCTGTTACTCTGAAATAGGTTTCTGAAGAAGCTGGCTTTGGAAGGAGCCTTTTTGAAAGACTCAGTTCACTGGGACATTTTAGACACCTGCTTAACATACAGTACCGGATGCATCCATCAATTAGTCAATTCCCAAATTCAAGTTTCTATCATAATCAAATTCATGATGCCCCTGATGTAAGGCATAAAACGTATGAGAAAAGATATCTTCCAGGAAGGTGTTTTGGCCCGTATTCTTTTATAAATGTTCCTTTGGGTAAAGAAGAACTGGATGATGTGGGACATAGTCGAAGAAATATGGTTGAAGTGGCTTTAGTGATGAAGATAGTGCATAACTTGTTCAAAGGTATACTCGTATTATTGAAACCTGCCATTTTGTGGTGAGAATTTTTCCTGATATGCTCTTTTGTCTTTTTGCCTCGATAGCTATTTGTACCTTTGTCAAACTCAACATTAACTTTTTTTGCTTCTGTTTAAAGTGTGGGTGTACGATGATGCCGATGTGTGTATCAAGGTATTGAAGGGTCTAGTCTCAGAAGTAGCAAAAATAAACAAGTGTTTTGTGCATGAGGTATCCTTAAACTGTATTTCTTCACCACCCAAAAGAAACATAGGCTGCGCGAATATATCTTGTTCATGTACAGCATTTGGGAGCTAAAATGCGAATGTCTATTTTGAGGTTAATAGCCAATTGTACTAACCATGTAAATTGTAGAATTAAGAAAAAGCCTTTTAAAGACAAAAACAACAAGTGTTTTGTGCATGAGGTATCCTTAAACTGTATTTCTTCACCACCCAAAAGAAACATAGGCTGAATGAATATATCTTGTTCATGTACAGCATTTGGGAGCTAAAATGCGAATGTCTATTTTGAGGTTAATAGCCAATTGTACTTTGTTATAACCATGTAAATTGTAGAATTAAAAAAAAGCCTTTTAAAGACAAAAACAACAAAGGCTGGGTTTCTTGAAACCTTTTTCTGTCTTTTTGATAAGTACTAGGATCTGGAAATGAGGCTGTGATTATTCAAGAATCTTTAATGCAGAACACCTAATTACCCAGATTTTGTACTTGGGCTTGTGTCGCTTAATCCTTGAATTGCGAGATCTCCACAACTTGCTTTACTGTGTCCTTCCTTGTGATGAGTGCACTCTGTCAAATATTAGGTTTGCGTGGATGGGAGGTTCTCTGTAGCTTCTACGTATTTCTGTTTTCTTTGTCGTTGTTGTTGTTGTTATCTTCTATTCATTATTTGCAGTTTGGAGTGGCTCCAGGAAGAAACTCAGCATTGGTGTTATATCACCTTATTCTGCACAAATTTTGGCCATACAAGGTAAACTTGGGCAGAAGTATGATAACCTGGAGGGTTTTGAAGTTAAGGTGAAGTCAATAGATGGATTTCAGGGAGGGGAGGAAGATATAGTAATATTATCTACTGTGAGATCTAATCGTGGTCGATCGATCGGTTTCTTGTCTAGCTTTCAAAGGGCTAATGTTGCTTTGACCAGGGCTCGGTATGGATTGAATTGTTTTGCAGTTACGTCACATTTGGATCTTCTTATTTTCTTCTAAGCTGATTTTGCAAGGTTTTATTCTTGTAGGCACTGTCTTTGGATTCTTGGCAATGAACAAACGTTACTTGAGAGCAACTCTATTTGGCAAGCATTAGTTCTTGACGCCAAGAGTCGTCAGTGCTTCTTTCATGCTGCAGAGGACAATGACATGAGGACAACAATTTTAAATGTGAAGAAGGAATATGATCAGCTGGACGATTTACTTAATCCAGAGAGTATTCTGTTCAAATCTCAAAGATGGAAGGTATGCCTTGTGCTTTTGGCTCTTTCACATTAATTTTTTTCTTCTTAAGTACAACTTTTTAATTGACTATGACTTGAGGTCAGTTAGCGTCTAATGGAGCGAGTATAAAAAGGATTATGCTATACTCCCTCCGTTTCAATTTAGATGAGATAGTTTGACTCGGCACAGAGTTTAAAAAAAAAAAGAAGATTTTTAAAACTTGTGGTCTTAAAAGCTTAAAGGGTAAAAGCTTTGTGGGGTCATGACATTTGTGTGGTTATAAAAGCTTAAAATGGGTAAAATAAAGAGTTTAAAGTTGAATTATTTCCAAATTTAAAAATGTGTCATTTATTTTGGAAGAGACTAAAAAGGAAAACACCTCATTTAATTTGAAATAGAGGAGTAATGAAGTTATGGTACCATGAACATTCAAAACGCTATATTGTTATTTTATTGTTTATTGAATTCAAAAAGTTATTTTCTAGGGACTTTTCCTGCAAAAAGAATATATACTTCTTTAATGGTACATGCTCACAGTGGTTTATTGCAATGAGTAAAGTGTGCAGAGAATTAGTAGTTGACCTTGATTCACATTCTCATCCTCAGAAGCATTTAACTGAGGATCCAATATTTCATGTTTGGATTGTTATGCCTACTTGTATTATCATGGGTGGCACCAGTGTTTTTCCGCTTCGGATTGTTTGTTGATGTAGTATTTCAGTTTTTTGACCAGTTAATGTACGATCTACAACAGCAACAAGCCCAGCAATTCCCGTAAGTGAGGTCCGGAGTTAATGTATGATCTCTTGATGCATAATGGGTTATGTATATGCTGTCTTTCTTATGGTTCGCTTCTTTATTTGTAACGATTGTGTTTCAGTTGTAAACTAACATCTTGCATTAGCATTCATTACCAGGACTCTTCCTCCTGGAGCACATATTGTTCTCTGTTTAACGAGTTCTACCTCCCATGAGTTATAGTCAATTGAAACATCTGTCTTGATCCATGTTATATGTTTATTCTTTTTAACTGTGTGCTTCGCTCATTGAAGGTGCAAAACTTTGTTCAGTATCATTTGTCACACATAAGTACGCGGTAATGGTTCCTGTATTAATGAATTTACTTGACCGTTGTTGTATTGTCTTCTATATGGTTGCCAGGTACTCTTCAGTGACAATTTTAGAAAACCCTTGGCAAAGCTGGCATCCTCCCGCCTGAGGATGTCTGTGATAAATCTTCTAGTTAAGCTGGCTAGTGGATGGCGTCCCAAGAAAAGGAATGCGGACTCAATTTCCAAGAGTTCATCTCAAATTGTAAAACAATTTAAGGTTGAAGGGCGATATGTCGTTTGCACGGTTGATATTCAGAAAGATTCCACCTATACTCAAGTGCTGAGGGTTTGGGATATTTTGCCCTTGGAGGAGGTCACAAAATTGTCAAGGCGCCTTGATATCATATCTTCAATGTACACTGATGAATTCATCAGTCTTTGCAAGGAAAAGTGTCTTGAGGGGTAAACCGATTCTTTTGTGCTCTATTATTTCCAATTTGTAATGAGCTGCAAGTGCTTCTTTTAAATTTTACTTTAATATTTTCACTTTTGTTCAGGGACTTGGAAGTTCCAAAGAGTTGGAAGCACTGTCGTGATATCATTCAGTACAAAAGTGTTACTGTGAGTGAATTGAATAATGAAACAACTGGTGCAGTAGATGGTAGAAGGTATATTGAAAACTCAAGAGTCAGCGAAAGCTTATTACTAATGAAATTTTACTCTTTATCGTCTGGTGTTGTCAACCATTTGCTCTCTAATCACCATGGTGAAGAATTAGATCTCCCTTTTGAAGTTACTAATGAAGAGAGGGAGATAATCCAATTTAGTAGAAGCAGTTTCATCCTTGGTCGCTCAGGCACAGGAAAAACAACAGTTTTGACCATGAAGTTATTGCAAAAGGAACAACAACACCACAATGCTGTCGAAGGATTAAAGGAAAAACAAGATGTCAGTCAACGTGCAGAGGAAATAGTACTTAGACGACATGAGGAAAATGAGGAGAATCAGTGTGTAAGAGAAGCTAACAGGGCTACCTTGTGCCAGCTTTTCGTAACAGTTAGTCCTAAACTTTGTTACGCCGTGAAACAACAAATCTCTCGGCTGAAAAGGTGAGTTCTAGTCTGCTGTCAGAGAGTTGCCTGATGGGACTGTGCTTGCTTTAATAAGCTGCATCCTTGTTGAGCAACGATCCTTGAAGTATTGTGGTTCAGTATTCTCTTTTGTTTTATCTGATTTTCTTCTGAGTTTACAGTGCAATTCTAAGGTTTATTGTGCATGAAGAAAGAACGATGTGAATTAGTTTCTGTGCTGTAACTTAGTGGTTAATGAAGCTAGAAAAACCATGTGAGACCTGAGTAATTCCGTCATAGGCAAAAAAACCGAAGTTATCTCTTTTATGTGTCTAAGCATTGGTGAAAATAGAGTTTCCTGGTACGTGTATCCAATTAAGAGGTGTATAACTTGCTCCTTTGATGCTAACTTTCTTAAATTTGCAGTTTCATTTGTGGCGAAAGTTTCGCAGCTAAAAGCAACTTGCGTGAAACTGATGATTTGGATGGAACGACACAGTTTAGAGATATACCGGACTCTTTTATTGACATCCCGTACATGAAGTACCCTCTTGTGATCACATTTCGTAAGTTCCTAATGATGCTTGATGGAACTATAGGTTATTCCTATTTTGATAGGTTCCATTTGAAGTGGGAGCTTTCCAAAGACAACAGTTTGAGGTCAATCACTTTGCAAACATTCATAAGAGAGAAGGAGGTCAATTATGATCGCTTTTGTAGTTTGTATTGGCCTCACTTCAGTACTCATTTGACCAAGAATCTTGATTCTTCAAGGGTGTTTACCGAAATACTTTCTTATATAAAAGGGGGGTTGAAAGCAGGGGACTTTCCTGACGGGAAACTCAGCAAAGAGGCTTATATTTCAATTTCAAAATATCGGGTCTCTACTGTAAGTGCAGAACAAAGAGAGAGAATATACAGTATTTTCCAGGATTATGAAAAAATGAAGATCGAGAGTGGTGAATACGATTTAGCTGATTTAGTTAATGATCTTCATCTTCGGCTAAAATATCAGTATCTGGATGGGGACAAGATTGATTTTGTATATATTGATGAAGTTCAAGATCTCACTATGAGACAAGTAGCTCTTTTCAAATACATTTGTGGAAATGTTGATGAAGGCTTTGTTTTCTCTGGTGATACAGCACAGACAATTGCTAGGGGGATAGATTTTAGGTTTGAAGACATTAGGAATCTATTCTACAATGATTTTGTTATGGAGTCAAAGGGCGATGAAGTTGTCGGAAGAAGAGATAAAGGACATCTATCACGTGTTTTTCAGTTAATTCAGAACTTCCGTACACATGCTGGTGTGCTCAAGCTAGCACAGAGTGTAATTGATCTGCTTTGTCATTATTTCCCTCAGTCTGTTGATTTCTTGAAACCTGAGACTAGTCTTATATATGGTGAGGCTCCCATGTTGCTCAAGCCTGGAGCTGATGAAAATGCAATTATAACTATTTTTGGGAATAGTGGGAGTATTGGAGGGAAAACAATAGGTTTTGGTGCAGAGCAGGTCATACTAGTGCGGGATGAATCTGCCAAGAAGGAAATATCTGGCTGTATTGGAAGGCAAGCTCTTATTTTAACCATTGTTGAATGCAAAGGCTTGGAGTTTCAGGCAAGTCAGTTTGCTCATTTGTTATTCTTGGGAATTCAATTATTACTCTCTATCAGCTTCTCTTTTTTATTTTTTTTGTTTTCTTTGTAATGATAATCAACCTACTTGTGTGTAGGATAGCTAGTTTAATAAGCATCATAACTTCTTCCTGCGCATGATAGTTTGCTTAATGTATCTGCTTGTCTCTTTCTGGATGTACATGAAATATGAAGCAAGCTTTACCTACCACTTACTCATGCTATTCAAAGGCTTGTATAATAAGTAATCCCCTCCCTTTATCCTCTTGTTTTGTCATATTTTTGCATGGACAGAGGCATGAATTTCAAAAAGAAAGGTAGTTTCAATAGCTTACAAGTTTTCGATGTTTTGAAGGATCCAAATCAATGACTTATGACTTTGTTTTAGGGTACACATAATTTACCTTTAGTTTTAGAGTCCCCATAATCTTTGGTATTGGTTTGAGGCATGTATCCTGCTCCCTCGTTCATTAGGATTCTAATTTCACTCTTGGGTAGGGTTGGAATGGGGTTAGTCCAAGAACTCACTTCTTGTTAGCGACATGGCCAAGCTAACTAATATTTCAACCAAGTGTCCATTTGAATAGGCAGAACCATGGTAAATTGCAAATGCGGCGTTTGAAGAGCACAAACATTGATAAACCTGCTGAGTAGATTGCATCTTCTGCTAAAGCATATTCTCCTTTCTATTGAATTCTTCTGTAGCCTCTCATTTCGTTCTTTTATATTTGTAGGATGTGCTGCTTTACAATTTTTTTGGATCATCGCCGCTTAGAAATAAGTGGAGAGTGGTATATGAGTTCATGAAAGAACAAGGTTTACTGGATTTATCCTTCCCAAGTTTCTGTGAAGCAAGACATAATGTCTTGTGCTCTGAATTAAAGCAGCTTTATGTAGCTATAACTCGAACTAGGCAAAGGTTATGGATTTGTGAAAATATAGAATAATTTTCCAAGCCTATGTTTGACTACTGGAGGAGGTTGTGTCTAGTGGAAACAAGGGAGATAAATGATTCACTTGCACAAGCTATGCAAAGTTCCAGCAGTCCAGAGGAGTGGAAGTCAAGAGGAGTGAAGGTCAAGTTGATTTTCCTTGATCTGTTGCTATTACCATATTCATTTGTTACACATTTCATTCTATATATACCTATCAATATTATTTGACCCTCATAAAGTGCATTGATGTTATCATGCAGCTCTTTTGGGAGAAAAACTATGAGATGTCAGTTATGTGTTTTGAAAAAGCAGGAGATAAGAATTGGGAGAAAAGGGCAAAGGCGGCTGGATTCAGGGCAGCTGCTGAACGAATTCGCGATTCAAATCCCAAAGAGGCTTTTACCTACCTACGTGAGGCTGCTGAAATATTCGATTCTATTGGAAGATTTGAGTCTGCAGCTGAATGTTTTTATGACTTGAGGGAGTATGAAAGAGCAGGTAACGAATGGTGCTTTTCTCTGGAAAAGTTGCCTCACTTTCTCAAGCGTCGCTCTTTTCTTGCCAGGCATTTTCTTTTTTTTTTTTTTCCTTCGAATCCATGCCTTGTGCTCTCAATATATCACTTTTCTGCAGTTCCATTTCTTACAGACTTGCATCCAGTTTTCAGCTCTAGTAATAACATCTCTGAATGTAACTCTCGGGGGACAGTGAGCTATGCTAGGTAGACCACTAGGATCATATTACTTAAGTTACATTCTTCTTACCCAAATCTCCCCTACTGCCCTCCCCCAAAACCTTAAAACAGAAAATTATGAACAATGCCATCTTTTTCCTTAATTAACTCATTGATTAGTTAAATGGAAACTGTAGTGTGTACCAACACAACGATCAGTTGAAATGTTGCTAGTTTTTTGTTCCACTGCTGTGGTTATCTGTAGAGGTTATTGTACCGCTGCCAAATATACAGTTTTTTCCCAACTTGCTCTTTTGAGCTATCTATGTTTTTGAGTTGGTAACTACAGATTTCCTTTTGTAGTCTTGCTTTGCTTCATGGTAACCTATATCAAGACTAAATAATGTTGTTTTTGTATCTGTTTTTTTTTTTTTTTTTTTTTTTTTTTTTTTTTTTTTTTGTGTTCACCTGTTTAACCTGTAAACTTATCCACAGGTAAAATTTATCTGGAGACGTGTGGAAAACCTGGACTGGCAAAAGCTGCTGAGTGTTTTACACTGGCTGGATGCTATGAGCAGGCAGCAGGAGTTTATGCAAAAGGCAATTATTTCGCTGAGTGCTTGTTAGTGTGCACGAAAGGAAAATGTTTTGACTTGGGTTTGAAATATGTTGAGTACCGGAAGCAATATGTGTTGCGGAAGCCAAATGTATATAGTGTGAATAAGTCACAACTACTATACCAAAATTATTACAGCCACCAAATAATAAATAAGACAATAAAGCAACAATAAAAGAAACACCAGAATTTACGAGGTTCGGCCAATTTTGCCTACTTCCTCGGACACAACAATATTTTATTCCACTCCAAAAATACAAGTGAAATAATACTAAAAAATGAAGATGCAAATGCCTTAAGAAGATATGAAGGCAAATGAGAGGTGTGTTTAAATCTTAAACATTAGGCCTCCTTTTATAGGAAAAAAACCCAACTATTTTTCCAAAGCCCACCGATGTGGGACTTTGTCAAAACCAACAAATCTCCACCTTGGCAAAATTCCACATCTTCAATTTTCTTTCAATAACAAATTTTGGTTGTGTCTTCATCTTCGATCTTCAATGTTCAACAATGTTGATCAAATCCAAACAATGTTGAAATTTGATCGCAGTCACTACTTTTGTCAGCATATCAGCAGGATTCTCTGTAGTATGAATTTTCTTAACCGTGACTCCACCTTCTTCGATGATTTCTCGTACGAAATGATACCGAACATCAATGTGCTTCGTCCTTGCATGATAAACTTGGTTTTTCGCTAATTGAATAGCACTTTGACTATCACAAAAAATTGTGATACTTTTTTGTCCAATACCAAGCTCCTTTAGCAACCATTGAAGCCAAATTGCCTCCTTTACAGCCTCTGTAATAGCCATGTACTCTGCCTCTGTTGTAGACAAAGCAACTGTTGACTGTAAAGTAGACTTCCAACTAACTGGTGCCTTTGCAAAAGTAAACACATAACCAGTAGTTGATCTTCGTTTGTCCAGATCACCCGCAAAATCTGAGTCACAATATCCAACTACAGACTGATTGCTTTCCTGCTCAAAAACTAACCCAACATCTACAGTATTATGAATATACCGTAGAATCCACTTCACAGCTTGCCAATGCTCCTTTCCTGGATTATGCATATATCTGCTAATAACTCCAACAGCTTGTGAAATGTCAGGTCTCGTACAGACCATTGCATACATCAAGCTACCAACAACATTTGCATATGGTACCTTTGACATATACTCCAGTTCAGCTTCATGTTTTGGCGACATAGTAATACTTAGCTTAAAATGGGAAGCAAGTGGAGTACTAACTGGCTTAGTCTTCTCATCTATGTCAAAACGTTGTAGTACTCTTTTCAAATATTCTTTCTGAGATAAACATAGTTTCTTTGAACGTCTATCTCTTATTATCTCCATGCCAAGAATTTTCTTTGCCTCACCCAGATCCTTCATCTCGAACTCCTTCTTCAGTTGAATCATCAACTTATCAATTTCTTCCAAATCCTTGGAAGCTATCAACATATCATCAACATATAGGAGAAGATATATAAAGGAACCATCCTTAAGCTTGCACAAGTACACACAATGATCGTACTTGCTTCTCTTGTACCCTTGCCGCAACATAAACTTGTCAAATCGTTTGTACCATTGTCTAGAAGATTGTTTCAATCCGTACAACGATTTTTCAAGTTTGCATACCATGTTTTCCTTTCCAACAACTTTGAATCCTTCTGGCTGAGTCATGTAGATTTCCTCCTCCAAGTTTCCATGTAAAAACGCAGTTTTTACATCCATCTGAACTAGTTCCAAATCCAACTGTGCTACCAAAGCCAACATAATTCTAATGGAGGAATGTTTTACAACTGGAGAAAACACTTCATTGTAATCAATTCCCTCCTTCTGAGCATATCCTTTGGCCACCAATCTTGCTTTG
>MCJB01012018.1:13898-25034 GCA_002018475.1 Nicotiana obtusifolia
TCTCCATGTATGATTCTGATGAAGGGACTGTATTTCATCATTCATGGCAATCCTCCACTTATCTTCTTCTGAACTTTGGACTGCGTCTTTATAAGTGGCAGGAACATCATCAGCTACAATTGAGGCGGCACAAGCGACCGTCTCTATGAGACGAACAGGTTTTTTTATTGTCCTTTTTGGCCTGCTTGTTGCTATTGATTCAAGTTGTTGTTGAGTTTCCTGAGTTGGAATCTCCCTCTCTACTGGCTCTTCTTCTAGAGGATAATCTTCATTTGTTTCCTCTGCTTCTTGTGTAGGAAAAATAAATTTTCCCTCAAACTCCACCTGCTTAGAAGTACCCTCATTTTGTTTGGCATCTTCTGTTACCTTCTTTACCGTAGCAGATTCATCAAAAGTAACATCCCTGTTGAATATTACTTTCTTTGTCATAGGACACCATAAGCGATATCCTTTGACTCTAGAAGTAATCCCCATAAAAATAGCCTTCTTTGCCCTTGGATCTAATTTTGACTCTGTCACATGATAATATGCAGGGTGAGCCAAACACATGCAAAGAGTCATAATCTACAGCAGGCTTTCCATACCGTTTTTCAAATGGTGTCTTGCTATCAATAACAGCAGATGGTAGACGATTAATGAGGTGACATGCATATGTAATTGCCTCAGCCCAAAATTCTTTGCCCAAGCCAGCATTGGACAATATACACCGTACCTTCTCCAGCAAGGTCCGGTTCATACGTTCTGCCACTCCATTCTGTTGTGGTGTATGTCTGACAGTGAAGTGTCGGACGATGCCATCATTTTCACAGACCTTATTGAAATGATCATTTTTGTATTCACCTCCATTGTCTGTGCGAATACACTTGATCCTCTTGCCTGTTTGATTCTCTACTACCGTCTTCCATTTGAGAAAAATTCCCAACACTTCATCTTTGCTCTTCATTGCATACACCCATACTCGTCGGGAAAAATCATCAACAAATGTTACAAAATAATGCTTCCCACCCAATGAAGGTGTTTTGGAAGGATCTCATACATCAGAGTGTACATAATCCAAAATGCCTTTAGTATTATGGATTGCTGTATCAAATTTAACCCTTGTCTGTTTCCCTTTGACACAATGCTCGCAAAACTCCAAGTTGCAAGCCTTTACTCCTTTCAAAAATCCTTGATCTGATAGAGTTTTCAAGGATTTTCCACCAGCATGACCCAAGTGCATGTGCCACAGCCTGGTTGATTCCATCTCTTTTTCGTCACTGGATGTCACTGTTGCTGTCCCAATAACTGTACTATCACAATAGTGGTACATATTATTGTTCTTTCGATTTGCCTTCATTACCACTAATGCACCAGAGCATACTCTCATCACTCCATTTTCTGTAATGATTTTAAACCCTTTTGAATCTAGGGCTCCCACAGAGATGAGATTCTTCTTCAGATCCGGTACATATCGAACATCTGTTAATGTTCTGATCATTCCATCATGGTTCCTTAATCATATTGAACCAATGCCATATGAGGTAAGAAGGCTGTTATCCGCTGTGTGGATGACTCCATATTCTCCTTCTTGAAAATCCACGAACCAGTCCCTGTTGGGACACATATGATAGCTACAAGCCGAGTCCATCAACCATATATCTGATGATGTTGATGGCTCTGTTGTAACTAATGAGAAGTCTGAATCATCACAATCAGCTACATTTGAATCCATAATGGCCTTTCCATTGTTATGTTTGGCCTTATTCTTCAACTTCGGACAGTCTTTCTTCCAGTGCCCCTTTTCTCGACAAAAGGCACATTCATCTTTGCTGGGTCTAGATTTAGACTTGGATCTTCCCTTCTTTGTCCTCGTTTGATTTTGAGGACGACCCCCTCACAACCAGTGCTTCTCCTTCTTCGCCCTTTGTTTTTCTCTCTTCCTTTGTTCATAGCTGTATAAAGCCGAACAAACTTCTCTGAGAGAAATTTCGTCATTCCCATGGAGTAGAGTAGTTTCAAGGTGCTCATACTCATCAGGAAGTGACCCCAACAACATCAAGGCCAAATCACCATCATCAAAAGTTGCATCCATATTTTGCAAATCTGTGACCAACTTATTGAAATTGGTGATATGTTCATTCATTGTGGTACCAGGAACATAGGTGAAGCGAAACAGTCTCTTCTTCATGTACAATTTATTTTGACTGTTTTTTTTAAAAAATTTATCCTCCAATGCTTTCCATAATTTACTTGCAGAAGTTTCCTTTATGTATGGATATTTCTGCTCTCTACCAAGGTAGGATCGAATGGTACCGCAAGCAACACGGTTGATAATTCTCCAATCTTCTTCTCCAATAATATCTGGTTTCTTTTCTTCAATGGCAATATCTAGCCCTTGTTGAAAAAGGACATCTAGAACCTTGTCTTGCCACATCCCAAAATGTCCTGACCCGTTAAAAATTTCTACCGCAAATTTCGCATTTGACACAATTCTTGTCATAAGCGAAGATGCCAATGATGACGTATTATTGACATTTGATGTAGACTCTTCTTGTTTATTGTCTCCCATTTTTGACATAAATATTATTTAATAGCTGACGACACAAATCAAGATTACTCAGACAGAACCTTGACTCACTTATCAAGATAAATCTTTTCTGATGTGGAAGATCAGACTATGCTGCAACCACAGAGCATACTTTGATAGTACCTTGGCTCTGATACCAATTGTTGCGGAAGCCAAATGTATATAGTGTGAATAAGTCACAACTACTATACCAAAAATTATGACAACCACCAAATAATAAATAAGACAATAAAGCAACAATAAAAGGAACACCAGAATTTACGAGGTTCGGCCAATTTTACCTACTTCCTCGGACACAACCAATATTTTATTCCACTCCAAAAATACAAGTGAAATAATACTAAAGAGAGAAGATACAAATGCCTTAAGAAGATATGAAGGCAAATGAGAGGTGTGTTTGAATCCTAAACATTAGGCCTCCTTTTATATGGAAAAATCCCAACTAATTTTGTCTAAAAACCGATGTGGGACTTGACATGCTAACAGAGAGGACGAAGGATTTTCATATTGTGTTCATTGACCTAGAGAAAGCATATTACAAAATCCCGAGGGAAGTCCTTAGGAGAAGTTTGGAGGCCAGAATTGTTCTTGTTGCATAAACGAGGGTGTTTAAGAAAATGTATGAGGGAGCTAGGACCCGGGTGACAACGAACAAATAAAGAGCCAGCTTCAAAGCCTGCTGTTTCTGCTCCAGTTGATGCTGCTAAGCAGATTCCTGCTGGTATTCAGAGCACCCACTCATTTAACCATTTCTGGAGAGATGGTCAAAACACAGGCAACTTTATCACGGTATTGCCTTCATGTCAATTAGGATGATGTCTTTCGAAATGCTTATCTGGTTCATTTTCATGCTTTGCTGGAGAAATATCTTGATCGGATCAGATCAGTGTCATCATGCATCTTCTTGATGCCATATATAATACTACTACATCAAAAATATTGAAGTAAAAAGAAGAGCCTTTAGTAAATTTGCAAATAGGTTAGCTTTCACTGATTATCACAAACAATGGATTGGACTGGATTTGGTTTATTGTCTCGTGATTCAGAAGTGATACATCGATTTATTAGATCCATTCAATTTTTCCTACCATCCATTTGCTGCCCAACATAAATGATTCTTCAATTTTTTAGGCTATGTAACATTTATTGTTGCTGAAAACCACAGTAAAGTCTCTGATGCGAAAGTTACATGATACAATACAGTGATTTAGTTATAAAAAACATCTAGGGATGTCTTGGAACATGACATGGTTTCCGACCACGAGGGTGATCTTGTGGTTTTCATACTTCTACCATCTCTGCCTTGCGCTTTAAGAGATGACTTTTGCTTGACTTACTGATTAGGGTATTAGTGTGCTGTGATGTTCGCATCTGGCACTGGTAGCCATGGCAATCAATTTCGGGTAGTTATCCACCACTAACTGTTATATTAGAGAAGGATTTGCTAAAATAACTTACGAAGGATATTTCGGTTGAAACCCTATGCAATTCAGCTAATTAATCGATCCCTGACATTCATCTCCAGATTTAACCTCTATGTTGATGAAATAATTTTTGAATCTTATAGCGGAGTAGATCTTGTTAACTTTAGTCTTATATAATCATATCAATGCATTGAGTTCTAGATAAACGTGTCTAGGTTTAACTGGGACTATTACCTTGATGCAGGACCGACCATCTACCAAAGTCCATGCTGCTCCTGGAGGTGGATCTTCTTTGGGATATCTCTTTGGCGATGGCAGCAGCTAAGCAATTCTCCAATCTACAGTTGGATAATTGTCTTATTGTTTTTTACCTTTTGTCTTTCCACTGTGTTGTAATTGTAATTGCGAGTATTTCAGGTTGTTGTGAAGTGTTAATTGGGTAAACTTCCGTCTAAAGTCCCAGTTCACACTTGAAACTAAAGTTTTTACTATCTAATGTAATATGTGACTTTTGTTGATTGATCATTTGATTTAACAGCTTTTGTTGCCTAAATTTCGTATGTTCTTGATTATATATAGTTGATAGTTTCAACTCAAATTTGGGAATACTTCATTCCTCAAGCAGCTATAGTATTTGATGAAGTGATGAACTTTATCGAAATACTAAAGTAAAGTGTTGTTATAGAAAACATATAGTATAACATAATATAAAAATTGATTTCAAGAAAAATATGGCGTTTATAGTGAATGGCCGTTATATAAAAATGTTATAGAAACTCTGATTGTATATCGAAAACCAATCTTTGGAGGTTGGAAAATGACACATCAGAAGCGTTCCATCGTGGAATGCCCATATCCTCAAATTCCAAGTGCTTTAATTTTTGAAACTGCCCATCTCTAACACCCCATTGTTCTCTCTCAAATGCAAGGGGTTTCAATCAGTTTCAGCACTTCAAGGCTGAATAACCTGCCAATAACTGAAACATCGTTCCATGCTAAACGATTTGATGAGAAGGTCAGTTTTTTAAGGCTTTAAGGAAAATTAACCTCAAGTCTGTCAACTCCATATGTTGAAAAACTACACAACTCGAGTGATTCTAGTTGAAGCAGAGAGCCTAAACAACACAACAAAAACAACAACAAATTCAGTGTATCCCACAAATAGGGGGTTTGGGAAGGGTATTATGTACGCAGCCTTACCCCTATAGGTTGTTTCCGGTGGACCCTCGGTTCCAAGCAAGCATGCAAATCACAACAGTATAGGAAAAAAATACAGTAGTGTAAAAGTCAGAAAAGCATGCATTAACAACAGCTAGGAAGTAGAGCTGCAAAGAGCTTAAACCTGGAAGCCAAATATAATGCATCTTGATCACCTTGCGATTCATCAACCAAGCACCTCATGCTTTACTAAAGCACCTCTGCTTTACTAAATTGGGTACTTTGGCCACAAACTTTTGGAACCCTTCTCCCCCAGGTAAGGGTGCAAAGGAAAGACATTGTAATTTCGTTAAACGACTGAACAGTGAACATCTTGAATTCTGGGACATGGCACCTGATGATAGCTGGTTTACCAGTCACTTGCAGATATTTTAAGCTTAACATACCCCATATTCTACTTGATGGATCAATACTATCACGTGATTCTTCAAGTATCAACGTTTCTAAGCTTTTGAGATTGGATAACCATGATGGATCTTCTTCAAAATTCCCCTTCAAGGCTTCAAGGGCTAAGTACCTTAAATGAAACAGAGATTGAAATGCAATAGGGAATGTACTACTTATTGTGACACACACCAAATCCACCGCTCTCAATGATGTGAATACCTCATGAAAAAAGATATTGCTGTCGAAGAACAAAATTTTCTGGTTAATTACATCACCAGAAGGGTGCAAACAAGTGATCACACAATGAAGACATGAAACCAGTTTTCCCAAAAACATCTCTGTGGGACTATGCTTACAGAGATGGTTGTGAATCTCATAATGGCTGAAGAAGAAAATTTTCCCAATTTATGTTTCTCATTTTACTAGTTACCTTTATATCTTTTCTTGTGGTCAGGGTGACAAACATATTATTTAATAAATTAAAGTATATGCAAATTAATTTAAGGAAAAGCTGCATTTGAATAGCGCGGTGCATACTATGTTTTGTGATTACTATTATTCCATTGTACTCGATGCAGATATGCTGATTATTCATATTGCAAGAATAAATTGATTTTAAAAATCATATATGGAGTATGCCTATACCCAACAACAAATAAAAGTATGAAAAGAACTTGGAAAAGGAAATTACCTAGGTTGGCCTTTAGCACGGGCTGCCCGTAACTAGTACCAGAAGAAGGATGCTAACAGAAACCTATAATACAAAAAAGCCAGTACAAACATGATTGCATTAGGCAGTAATAACAACAACAACAACAAACAACTACAACAACATTAATAAATACCTCAATTTAAAGCTAGATGAGGTGAGGTATATGACTCTTCACTATCCGGTCTGCTCAACTTGGACAAAAGGCAAGAGAGTTCACAAAATAAACAAAACAATATTAGTTCAACAAATGAAGCTAATACCAAACAAAAATTTAACAATAGTGCTAATAGTTGTACTCCCTCTCTAAAGGAAAGATCATTTTTGGGATGGTGAGGGTTAAAGCATCTAAGTCTCAATGAGAAGTTGAGCATATATATAGAGAGAGAGATGAAGAAAGAGTAGAAAAGGAAGAGTTTGTAAGAAGGGTTTTGAATTACTATTACTTTAGCAAAGGCGAATAAACAATTTTGAAACACCAAATATATTGAACTATAATCATGTCATCTAGGCGGTGTTTGTTTAAGAATTAGTGTTATTTTAGTGAAAGTGACTTAACAATTGCCAATTGAAATACCAAAGTTGGTAAACAATAATCAAGGTATCTTATTAAGTACAGAGGAAAAAAAAGGTGTTGCCGTAAAGTTGGGTGAGTACAACATCTAACTGCCTTCATTTCTTCAGTAACTCGAAAAAATGTTGGAACATGATCAAGAAAAGAACTAGAAGAAAACAGAAAAGATTTTTCCAATTTCGCAGATCCGAGTCAACTTGCCACACCAGACTAAGTTCTTCATCTTCTTCTCTAGACTTGATAATGAGCTTGAATTCATGATTTCCCATATCCTCAATTTGAGCTTTCTTAATCTCCTCAGCAGAGTTTATGATACTGCGACTGCATTTGCACCTAGACAGCTCAATCATCTGCAGCAAAAGTAAGTCTCCAAAGCTGCGCGGAATATTTGTTTTCAGTTGACTGTTTCTGAAAATCACACGCTGGAGATTCGGAAAGGACATATCAGAAAAGTTCCAAGAAGGAACATTCATGTTGTAGAATGTCAAGAGCTTGAGATTCTGAAACTCCTCGTCTTTAACATCCCATTGTTCTCCCTCAAAAGCATTAGACTCCAACTTGAGCACCTCCAAGTTCTCCAAATTTCCTATGATTGAAATTTCATTCCATGGTAATTGACATGATGACAAGGTCAACTTCTTCACATTCCTGGGGAAGTTGACCTCAAATCGCCTTGCACTACGTTTCAGCAAATAGACTTTTAGAGATTCAAGTTTATCCAGAGATTCTAAACCTGGAAGCCAAACGCATCTCTGATCACCTTTTGGCTCATCAACCAAGCACCTCAGTTTTACTAAATTGGGTACTTTTGACACAAACTGTTGGAACTCTTCACCTACAGGTAAGTGTGCAAAGGAAAGCCATTGTAATTTCTCTAAAGAGGGGTACGCCTCAAACTCTGCGACATTGCACCTAATGACAGCTGGTTTACCAGTCACTTCCAAATATTTTAAGCTTGCCATACCCCATATTGCATGTGATAGATTTAATCTGCGTGATTCCCTAAGTATCAACGTTTTTAAGCTTTTGAGCTCAGATAACCACGAAGGATCTGCCTCAAAATTCCCCCTCAGGGCCAGGTATCTTAAATTAATCAAAGCTTGAATAGCGGATGTACTTCTTAATGCGATGCATCCCAAATCCAACATTCTCAATGATTTGAAATAGTCATGAGAAAAGTTGTTGCAGTCATAGAAGAAAAGAATCTTCTGGTTTAGTATATTATTAGAAGGGAGTAAATGAGCAGAATGGGGACCTAGCGGGCTACCAGAGCGTAAGGAATCTGCTCCTCTTTCAGGATGAAGGAGATAACGCATTTGAAAGTAACATTGTTGGTCACCAGAACTTGAATCATCTGACCTGGTAAGAAAACAAAGTACCAAAAGGGAGAAAATAATAAGAACCAGTAGAGTTAATAGTCTTAGGTGATAAAGTCTGTGTTGGTTCGATTTAAATCTCACCTCCTTAGAAATAATTCATATTTAGACAAGCAAAAGTCACGTAATAGATCATGCATGCGAATTGCTTTCACCTCACCAAAGAAACTCCTTTGGACAACCATTGCAAGGTTATTATCTATTAACTCCATCATGTAGCCCTTTGCTTCATCCTCTGCGCTCTTTAATTCATTACCTACTGCAAGTTCTTCAGCAACCCAAAGCTGTATCAACTCTCGGACCAAGAGTTCATCTTTACAAAATCTTCCAAAGTAAAGAAAACAACACTGCAATCGATAAGGTAAAAAGCTGAAACTCAACTCAATTATGTCCATGTACTTCTGTGTATCACCAGCAGCACATAAACTTAAACCATTAGCAACTTCTTCCCAACGAATTTCTTCCTTGTTCAGTTTTGAAAGAACACCAGCTACCAAAATAATTGCAAGTGGAAGCCCTCCGCAGCTTTGTGCTATTTTCACTCCTATCTTCTCAAGTTGCGGAGCGCAACTTTCTTCTCCAAACACCTTCTTTTGCAATAAGCACCAACTTTCTTCACCTGTGAATAAACGAACATGATGAGGAGCACTAAAAACTTCAGTATAAGAAGCCACTTTGTCTTGTCTAGTGGTCAAAATGATTCTACTGCAGCTGCAATCATCTGGAAAACATCTTTTTAAGTCATCCCACACGTCAGCGCTCCATAAATCGTCAATGACAATGAAGTATTTCTTTCTTAGCAAATGTCTTCGCAGCTCAACTGCTAGTTCATCATCGCTCCTTGTGTTGTCATTCGGAGGAACCAAATTACCCAATAATTCAAGCAATGTCTTTCTCTTATTATATACTTGAGAAACAGTGCACCACGAACAAACATCAAACCAATCGATTATAACATTATGAGTATACAATCTCTTCGCCAAAGTTGTCTTACCTATTCCAGGCATTCCAACAAGGGAGACCACATCTAAATGTTTCGGGCCCCGAACAATTCGTTGTATCAGCTTTGCTGTCTCATCCTCAAATCCCATAATTGCTTCTGAAGTTGTGGTCATACTTGATTCAGAAACTGTGCTTCTTCTTGGCACAATGAACTGGACGTTGACTTGATTGTGTGGAAGCTGATGTTGCAGACTTCTGGCAAAGATGGTGCTCGATATATATGGTTGTTAAACAAGGGTATATAATAAAGATGGGAGAAAAATTTAAGAGACGAAGTGAGCAAATTATTCCCACAAAAGGCTCAATTTGTACTCTTTGAGTTGCTTTTGCTATGGAAGTACGTGTACTCACAGAAGACAACTCCTTTTATAGGAGTACCAGTTAAGAAACAAATGACATGCCAATTTATTATTTTTGCTGACATTAGTAGCGTGGGATAACTATGTTGATTAACAGTCTAACATAGCTAATTGATATGGATCTGTTCTATCGCAATCAATAAAATATGATTAGTATACAAAAAATCATGTATATTAAGTTGGTCAACAAAATGGGGGAGACAAATTTGAGATTGTTGTCAATATTTATCTCTTTCTCTGTAGTTACTATGACACAAGTGGAAGAAAAATAATAGTTAAGGTTAGGAAAGAAGAAGTAAATTATTGAAAGGGGGCAAAGAATTAGGTAAGCTTTTTTCTATAAAAAAAAAATAAAGAATTAGGTAAGTATTAGATGCGTTCCCATTTTAGATCTATACACTTCTTTTCAATTTCCTCACAAAAAGGATTGACTTGTTCCGGCATGTCATCAACTACCAAGCACAACAAATAAGTCCAATTGACTCTTATTTTCTCATATGTACATGCCTCTGAAAATGAGATGTGAACTCGTTTTGGTAAGTAAACCTACCAACTTTGAAGTCCCATAGTGTTCATTCTTTGAAGAAGAAAATAATTACCAACCATAAATTGAAGTTTTATAGAGCTATGATATTCAAGGACAGATCGATACATTGTTAAAGTTATGAGTTCAACAAAATCCAATAGCTTTGGCCTACGCCTTTGTATTTATATTAAGAAATTCATCTGATATATATAATCTACTCAGAACCTAGTACGCAAAAAGGATTGTTGTTCAGAACTCACAAACTTAAATTTCTGTATCGTTGATGTTACAAAACAAGGTTTAATAAAATTCCTACTTGTCACGACTAGTCCACATTGACTAAATATTAACATGGCATGTTAAAGGGAGATGGAAATCAATATGTTCTAGGAAACAATACAAACATTTTAGTTTCTTAAAATTGTGGTCGAGTCAACTTGCACGCAATTCGACTAATTACTGGAGATATTGTTACCTCTCACCAGCAACAGGTACCAAGTAACTTTGTCCACCAAGGATTAGACAGATGGAAAGAAATCACCTAGTATAATAGTATTTTTGCCTCCCCTAGGATTTGAACCTGAGAGCTCATAATTTTCAATTCACTTCATGACCACTAGATTACACCTTTGAGTGTAAAGTTTAAACCTATTACAACATATTAACCATTTGAAGTCAATACTCCTTTTATTCTTGCCATTTATTTTGAAAGATGGATACTAAAAAAAAGCTTTACAAGTACAAAGCATTTTTGCCATAACATAAAAGTATTCTTCTAAGAAAATAATTGAGCTTTCTAAAAGGACTTCTGGTTAATACGATTAGGATTCTAATTCTGGTATGCACCACTGGATTATGTCTATTCAGTTTTTGTTTACCGGTATTAGCTAATACCATTATAAATTTTATTTTAATATTTTGGTATTATTTGTTAATAATAGTATGATCAATTAACCTAGATATAGTTACCAACATGACAATCCCCTCCCCCTCCC
>MCJB01012018.1:40277-78500 GCA_002018475.1 Nicotiana obtusifolia
GGGGGGGGGAGGAATGTGTATTTTTATTTTGGTGTGACTGAACTTCAGAGAGAGACTACCTACGTATCCTTTTGGAATCAAGGAACTTTGTTTTTTATTTTCTTTTGTTTTTGTTTTATTTTTATTTTTTTCTTTCCATTTTTTTCTTTTATTTTAATAACATCTTCAGGTTCCAAAGAGGGTAATTAAGAAAGGTAACCAGCTCAAAAGGGTTAGCAAAATGGTTAATGATGTTTGGATAGCGAGAATGAAAGCCTTAGTCATCTCAATCAGAGAACATTAATGCTACATAAAGGGTCAAACATAGTACCTTTTGACTGCATCAATTTGGAGCCAATTTTCCTTTAGCTTCTTCATGATGCGGGAGGATACGTCTCAGAACGAGTTGCCCCATTTCAAATTTCCTGGGCCGCACTTTCTTGTTATAGGCACTAGCCATTCTTCGTTGGTACAACTACTCGTGACAAACTGTGGCCAATTGCTTTTCATCAATCAAAGTTAATTGTTCCAACCGGGTCTTGACCCATTCTTCATCCTCAATCTGGGCTTCGACAATGACCCGAAGAGAGAATCTCAACTTCCTTCTAATTTTCTATTTATTTTCTTACAGGCCTTGTCTTCAAAACATTCTGTTTCTTGATTCATTATTTCGGGCTCTGACACTGTTTTAGGATCTGGGCATGAAGTTCGCAAGCATGTCATGTCATTGAAATATGCATTAACAGAACTGAAAAGAGAATAAGAAAAGTGACAAGATTAAGAAAAGAGATGTTCCTAGACAACGAAATATTAATGTCATTTCATTTTTATTTTTTTGATTTTTTTTGAATTTAAAGACAACGATTTACATAGGAAAGTAAGACAATAAAGTAAAACATCTGGATTACACCCTAAAATAATCCGGACGCAGAAAAGATAGCAAGACTGACTACTGAGACTCCCGTCTAACAGGGAACTTTCATGTTTAGCGATCGTTTTTTTGCTTTTCTTCTGTCTCGACAATTGTTGCAATGGCTTTAAGTGCCAGATCAAATTCCCCATCATTACAAATCATTCCAACAACTGACCCAGTGTTGTGAGCAGGCAACGGATTGTTCATCATTTTAGGGGCCTCTTTTTCCTTGAGAACTATTGACTTGGCCTCAATGCGGTCCTCCACTGCTCTTTTGAGAGTCCAACAATCTTCAATATCATACCCCACTGCTCCAGAGTGGTATTCACGTCTAGCATCAGCTCGGTGCGAGGGGGACCCGGGGTTCAAGGCCCCTGGCTGCAGCATACCTAGCCTGACTAACTTTTGGAACAAACTTGATACGATTCACCAATAGGAGTGAACTGATTCCTTCTGAGGGGCTCTCTTGGGCGAGGATTGTATTGGGGAACATTTGGTTGAAGATTATACGGAGCTTGGTGGGGATGAGCATTTTTGGGAGGTGAAGCACAATTTTGTGTATAATGTTGTGGCTGCGTGTAAGGTTGCGCGTTCATCATCGTAGAGAGAGGCGGTGCCACGGCATAAGCAACATCTTAATGGGGATAATAGTATTATGGGACCTTAGGAAGCATATATGATTGGTTGAATGCCTTACGGGCCCCCTTCGAGCTCAAAGCCATCGTGGCTCCCTCTTCTCTCCAGTTTCCATTCATCAAACCCCAGAACCATTCTGAATGGCATGTGATGTGGCCTTAAAGGCAGCATGACTCAAGATTCGCCCCGTTTTTAACCCATTTTCTACCATCTCCCCAATTTTGATAGCCTTAGAGAAAGGCTTACCCATAGCGGACATCATATTCTGGAAATAATCAGCCTCTTGGGCCTATAGGAAGACCCAACCATTTCTGTTTCGTCCATTGGAGGCTTTATCCCGATAGCTTGCTCGTGCCATTTGACAGCATATTCACGAAAATTTTTTGCCTTTTTCTTTTTCAAATTGGACAAAGTGTTTCTATGAGGAGCGATGTCCACATTATAATGGAACTGGTAGACAAAATCTCGGGCCAGATCATCCCACACATGCCAATTGGTAATTTCTTGATCTATGTACCACTCAGAAGCGATTCCTGTTAAGCTTTCTCCGAAGTAGACCTCAAAAGCTCTTCTTTTCTACCATCCCCTCTCAGCTGGTTACAGTATCGTTTTAGATGAGCTATCTGGTCTCCGTACCTGTCGTACCTTTCAAATTTTGGCATCTTGAAACCAGCTGGCAAGTGGACATGGGGAAATATGCATAATTCGGCGTAAGAGACGCTCTTTTGGCCGCTCAGACCCTGCATACTCTTTAAGCTATGTTGCAAGCTTTTCATCTTCCGAGTCATTTCCTCTTGCTCGAGATTCTCGACAATTTTTCCTTGCTCCACCGAGAAGTCATATTGCGGTGGTTGAGTAAATGCATATGGGTCACATATATTATTTCTACTTAAAATTGTGGACCCTGAAAGGTGAACATTGAAGGCTCAACATACGGCCGTGGTATAGTTGGTTGTGCTGTGGTGCAGACTGGTGCTGCAGAGAACACTGTCGGCGATGCCTTTGAGGTCGGCGCCTGGGAGCAAACCACAAAAGGCATGCCAGGACTGTTAGACGGCATTGGAGGGCATCCGTACGGGATGAACAGGGTTGGGCACATGGACGTTGGCAGCCTCACCTAACCTGGGGATCACCTTAGGGAACCCAGGTATTGCACTCGGCGGTTCCCTATCTTTAGATCAGGCGTCCCACATTTCGAACATACGGATACACAACATCCTATTTTCTTCAGCAGCTGTTGATTCTAGCTATGGAATAGCCGATGCCGGGCTATCCTCTGGATCGATAATTGGTAGATGACTGTCGGAAGCCATAGGAACCTTGCCTTTAGATCTTGTGAAGTATGGCTGAGAAATCAGATTACCAACAAAACCAACCACCTGAACAGAACATAATCTGGCTAATTTGCACACACCACAACCTTGTTAGTTTTGAGACATTTAACACATAGGAAATCGCACGTTGGGATGCTATGCACCTAACAATTAAACCCTTCTACCATGTGTTTGAACGGTTGCGTGTTTCATCCCGGCCATTAAATGTCTCTTTTCACTTTGTACGACTTTTCTGTCATTTCCACTCTCTTTTTCTTTTTTTCTTTTTTTTTCTCTCTCACATCTTGATTTTTTCTCTTTTTCTTGTTTTTGCTCTTTGTTTTTCTCTGTTATTTTTGTCCCTCTTTTCTTTCTTTTTGATTCAATTTTTCTTCTTTTTTTTCGGTTTATTTTTTTTCACTCAATTTGCTTATGATTATGATTAAATCTGATGAGGTTTGCCTACGTATCATGACGCCGCATGAATGATCATTACGTAGTTCAGGAAGATCAGGAATAAAATAAATAAATTAACTCTTACTCTTATCCATTAAAGCTCCTAACAAGAATTTTTTTTTTAAAGTTTTTTCTTTTAATTTTATTTTTTTTAAGTTTTTGAAAGAAAGACTTTTAAAGAAGAAACAAAATATTTTGAATTTTTGGTTTGATTTATTTATTTTTTGAAATTTTCGAAAGAAAGACTTCTAAAGAAGAAAAAGAATATTCTTGGATTTTTGTTTCTGATTTAAATGCTTGGGAAAAATACTTCAAAATAAAGGAAACCCGTATTTTGGATTTGGATTTGTATTTTATTTTTAATTTTTTTTTATTTCTTTTTTTCGAATGAAATACTTCGGAAAGAAGAAAATATTTTTTGGGTTTAAAATCCCTTTCTTTAAAATTATCTAAGGAAAAACTTCTAAAGAAGGAAATAAAGGAAAATACTTCTGAAAAAATCAGACCCGCGTAGTTTGGTAAGTTTTAACACAACAAGAAAATATGACTTATTTTGAAATGATCTTTTCTTTCTTTTTTTCCTTCAAAATTTTGGCAAAGTTTCAAGATATTTTGAATACTGGGATTTTCAGAACCAGGTGATTTTTCTCTCCTACCACTCTTGGTTTTTCTTGATTTTCTTTTCCTATTTTAGAAGCCGATCAACATGCAACCCGAAACAAATAAATGCACAAATAGCACTTAAAATGTACCAGGATGGTCTTTTAAATTGGGTACACTTATCCTAGACGGACCCAATCCCTGTATTGAGTCCGCAAACCCAAATGAATGTGATGTAAACAAACGTACCTACTAGGAATCCGGCATGAGGATATGTCATTCTAGGTTTGAACCTTAGGGTGTATTGTTCTGTACTTCGCTTACCCGAGCAGACAACTCGAGCCCGGGAGGGGGGAGGGGGGAGGGGGGAACATACCGGGAACCAAAAGGCCATCAGGCTTTGTAACTGATGATCCTCATTCTAAATCAGGAATATGACACTCAAACAGAAAAGAAGCCACGCCAGCGTGCGCTTCCGAGAAGATTTAGAAGACTCGGAGAGAAGAAGGATTTCATAACAGTTTATATACAGTTCACACAATATCAAAGCGGTAAAAACGACATTTAGCACATTAGGCTCAAACAAATAATATCAAACAATCACAAGTAGCCAAGTATAAGAGTCATCTAAGCTCGAATTCTGAACCCTGAACCAGAAGTTCTGGGTTCGTGATCCCCAACGGAGTCGCTACAGCTGTCACATCTTATTTTTCTCGAAGGATAAGGGATTTTTTCCAATTAAAGTAACATTATTCGAAATGAAATTATTTATTTAATTTTTCAGAGTTGCTACTTGGGATAATTATTATGGTGTCCCAAGTCACCAGTTTATTTTAAAACCCAAATCGAGGAAATTGACTTTATCTTTGATCCACAAACACAGAAGATCGGGTAAGGAATTCTATTAACCCAGGAGAAGGTGTGAGACACTCCTGAGTTTCGTAGTTTTGGCACAGTCCGCTCAACTATTAATAATTAGCCTAATTATTTGATTTATTACATATTTAAAACCTATTGTGCATTTTTAACTTTCTAACCGCTTTTTAATTATTTATTTAACCAATTTTAGTATTTATGGGATTCATTTGAACAAGTCGCGATGTCGCGCACTCGTTTGTTTTTGTACATATTGCGAATTGTGTCACGTAAAACGCACCCGTGATCCACAACATGTTAATTTTAATTATTTGAAGTTGAGGTCAAGTCGCGTGAGACGCGCACTTGAGTTGGGGTTTATGTATCATGACTTGCCACGGGAATGTACCCATAGTCATGATCATTTGTTATTAGTCGCGCATAAAGCATTCCAACGTATTCATGATTTGTTTTTAAAATTGAGGTTACTTGTAAGACTGGGAATTTATGGAGTAATAATTGTGGGAAGAGTGTAAGATTGGATAGATTATTCATCTTGAGCTCGATGTTCTGATCTTGGCCCTATTAATTAAATTAATGGTCTATATACTTAACTGAATACCAAAGATCCAATTATTTTGCAAGACCAAACAATGGTCCTCTCATACGACCAAATCTTCATTCTTATAATTTCAAATAAAATTCAGCTGAGATGAAATCTTGTTCAACTAATCTATTTAGAAACATACAAAAGGAATCTAAAGCCACAATAAAGATAAACAACAATAATAAACAAAATGGCATAGCAAATCCCGCGTGAACTCTCATTTTTAACATAGAAACCAAAAGACGAGTTTTCAGCAATTTAAAACCAACTTCATGAGACCAATCAAAGCACATATTTGAAAGCTTAAATGGACAAAGGCTATAAAATTGTCACCTCAACAAGATCTTATTGGCATGTAAATTAATAACAATTGAAGAATCAAAAAGAAAGATGAGAATAAACCTCAATAAAGTAAACTTTCTTCAATATTGATAAGGTGAGACTTGTACAATCGAGTATCTTTCAACTAGTAAAAGTTAAACTTCTTCAACAGAACCAGGATCGAAAACCTCGTCGTGAAACTTGAACAATGACCTCACTTTTTAACCGAAATCGAACAACTACGGCTACACCTTATTGGGAAATAACTGTGGTATGGAGATGAAGGGATGTTGGTTTAGGGATTTACATGGCTGAAACGGTGGTGTAGTTTAACAGCCATTTTCGATGAAAAAAGGGTTTTTCTCTAAATGTGTCCTCATTTTTCAGATCTTTCTTTTTTGAATTCCAAATTTCAAAATTCGTTCTTCACTATCTCATATGTGTTTGGGGAAGGAAAATGGGTGTGTGGATTTTTAGATTTCCTTCTTCCGTTCTTTGAGAGTAAGGGGTGGGCGATTGACTGAGAAGATGGAGAAGGACAGGAAGAAAGCTGCTAGGGTTTTTTTTTCTGGGGGGAGGGAGGGGGAGGGGGTCTGTTCGTTCTCTTTTATTGAAGGGGATCAACGTTCCTTTTTTTTAGAGAGGAGGAAGAGACGACGTAGTTTTGATACCAAATTACGTCGTTTGGACTAACTTGTAGGCAAATTTTTGGACCGAGTATTGGGATTGGGCTGGGGCGGAGTGTGGCCAAAATTGGGCTTGGAACAATGACCCAGTCCGATATTTAGCTTAGTAGCCCTTTTCTTTCTTTTCCTTCTTTTTTAGACTTTTCAACAATAGCGACATTACTTCTAATTGAATTTATTTTGTAAAAAGACCTAATTAGCATTTTAACTAATTAATTAAACTAATTGATTAAAGCTAATGTATATTTTTATAATTTTTGTTTTAACCATACTTCTAACCCATGATTAATTCTTAAATGCAATTAACACACTAAATAAAAGATAAAAATATTTTTGATAATTTTCGTGATTTAAAATATTTTTAAATATGTATGAACAACGTGGATAAACGCAAAACAAATAAAAAAAATTCCTAAAATTTTATACAAGCAATTAAAATTATTTTTAGACTATTTTTAGGAGTAAATTCCTATGTGGGGTAAAAATTAGGTGCTCACACATGTGACAGTTTTTAGTGTCTTATGTGATGTAATTACTGCATGTGATAGTACTTTTAACTTAAGTGTTAGGCCATTTAACTATTGAATGTGGATGTCATTTTATTACTTGGGTGGTATCAGTTTTTGGAGTTATAAAGTGACATTCCTTTTGGGTCCATTTAACTGAATGGTGTTGAATTATGTTGTTGATAAATGAAGTTATGTAATTGTTGTGATATGTTGCTAGATTTTAATGTCAATTCATATTTTCCAATAATGAAATTCACTGTTCAGCTATCTGTTTCATTGTCCAGCTATCTAATTCATTGTCCATTCATTAATAATGTTGAATTATACTCTACAAGTTATATTTGGAAATCACAACTATATCAACAAACTAACATTGTAATAAAGCTGTATAATTAAACAACCAAAAAAACATAAGAGAATACATTACTATTAGTTGGAAACTTAACAATACAAATCAGCAACGCAACCTAACGTTAGATACCCACAAGTTAGACACCTACAAGGTAACACCCAATTAGAGCTGACATTACAATAAACACATCTCCTAAGCCATTCATTTCTTTATTGAATCAGCAATGAACCCCAAAAATAATGCCGATGAAATCAGTAGAATGATCCACATCTTTGATATTTTCTTTTCCAATGTTGAAACTTCAACCAGTTGAGAATAGTTTTTAGCCTCCATAGCTGCTACTTCTTGCTTCAATTTCTCCATGTCCAACTTAACAACATCCACCGACGACCCCAATTCTCTAATTGCATTCATCGGTGAATTTGGGAAAACTTCATCTTCCCACAAGAAAAACCGACATGAATAAACATGTCAATAACATTAAATTACATTTAGACTAAAAAACTGATAAATTATACAATTGAAAAGCCTAAAGCATATGCAAAAAAGAAAGAAGCAAACTTTACAAAAAAAACAACTAACTTTAGGCGTAGGGCATTTATAAAACTTCCTTCCAAGATTAGAAATAGTTGTGGAAGTTAAGTGACCGGCTATCATACCACAATGACACTTAATCTGAGATTAAGAGCTTCCTTGAGACATTTCACATTTGAGGAGAGATGAGAGTAGATGAGCAGAAATTTTCACTCTTCAATTGAACCCTATAATTTATGCTTATGGTGGTATTGGGAAGAAGAAGGCATCTGATGAACGGGTTATATTAAAAGGTCTTGGGTTCAGATCTGTCCAACGTGGCTTTCCAAGTGGCGTTTTAATTGCTTGGTTGGACAGGGTTAAAAATAAGGGTAATTTTACCCACTTTCCTAACGGTAGGCCTTTTAATGGCCTGATAGTATAACGGGGGAGAAAAAAGTACTATTTACCAAAGTAGAGGGGGTATATTAGTACTTTTTTCCTATTTATTAAGTCAAAAATGTATAGATCTAACTGTTTCTTGGGAACATAATCTGTCCAATTTATGTAGCACAATTTACATTTAGAGAGTCAGATTTTTTAATTTTGATGATGATTTCAGATATAAAACCTTTAAATAAGTTGAAACAAAATTTATATATTTAAAAATTAGTAAAAGTACTATAAGTCATAGTGATAAATAAATCAAAATGCTTTTGAAAGGCACATAAGAAAATTGGGGTCAAAAGAATTTTGTTTAACTCTCGAAATTCAAGCAGTGCTATAAATTGGATGGAGTAAAATTCAATAGTAACAACTCACCTAGAAGTAGATGGCACCGAACCTCTTAGATTTAGGGATCGTTTGATACAATGGTGAGATATCCCTTGGGGTGAAATATCCCGTCAGGTTAGTTATCTCGCCTTCACTAAGGGATAATTAATCCCGTCATTTACTATAAAATTTCTCTCAGGACGAGCTAATGTCTATAATTAAACATGTGATAAATATGATCTCAAATTCTACCATGAGATTATTATCCTTATCTCATGTATCAAACGATCCTTTAGGAGATAAGGTTTGGGGACAACACAGGTACAACATCGCTTGGGCATGCAAATTCCAAATCCACTTGGCATTTTTAAGCGCAGGTTCCCATGCTACGTGGACCTCCGTTAGGATTGGAGGTAAATATGTCTACTTCGTTGACGGTAGGGGCATATTTGGATGCAAAGTGAAACATAAGATAAATATGAACTATATACTAAAGTAGATGGATAAATTTGGCCTTTTTCCCCTTTTTTAAACCAAAAATATTGGAATGAAACTAATAAGCAATTGATCGATTTCTGCAAAGATATCTTTTTAAGTAGGAATATGTTGGAAGACATGAAGGATACCTACATTTGTCTTATTCCTAAATGTCAAAATACTAAAACTATTCGATAATATAAACCTACTAGCCTATGCAATACTGCCTACAAAGTGATCATCAAAATCATTGCTAATAGAATAGAACTCTTGATTTCCAATAACATTCATCCTACACAAACCAACTTTATCAAAGAGAGAAAAGCCTCGGATAGTGTAGTTTATAAAGACCACTTTAAGGCTCTAAAAGCGGTAAAACTTTAAGACATTGGATAACCTTATCCTATTAAAGTAACTCTCTAAAAATAATAACCTTATCCAAATATAGCAGAGTAACTCTCTGTAAACTTTAAAATAATCTAATGTCTTCTCTTGGATAATATCTCGTGCGGGAACAAAGATATCATTACTAGATGTTTATCCATAAAACACGCAAGAAAATAAAATATTTAGGGTTTCCCATGATTACCACCCTCCAAAAATTATTTTCAGATCATTATAGATTATTAAATACTAGGCTTACTCTGGTATTATTTGGTATGTTCGTAATAATAATATACAACAACAATAATATACCCAGTATAATTTCACAAGTATTTGCCTGGGAAGGGTAGTGTGTATGCAAACCTTACCCTTACCTGACAAGGTAGAAAGGCTGTTTTCGATAGACTCTCGGCTCAAGAAAAAGTGAAAAGAGATAAAGGAAGAAGACGAAGAAGAAAGAAAGAATAGGGGGACAAAGGACGATAAGGAAAAGGGGAAAAAGACAACTACAGTAACAACAACAACAACAACAACAATGACGAAACGACATGTAAAAGATAAAATAGCATCAAATAGTAACAAACTGAAAAAATATGAGACACAGAGCGAATGAAACAATAAGCAAATACTAGGGGTCAAAGAATACGGAAAAAAACAAGGGAACTACTAATACTACTAAAAGAGAACGGCAAACTCTCCACGACCTACTATCTAGCTACCCTAATCTTCGAACCCCACACCCTTCTATCCCAGATCATGTCCTCAGTGAGTTGAAGTAGTGCCATATCCTGCCTAATCACATCTCCTCAATACTTCTTCGGCCTTCCTCTACCCCTTCTCAGCCCCGCTGCGACCATCTTCTCACACCTCCTAACAGGAGCATCCGTACTCCTCCTCTGCACGTGCCCGAACCATCTTAGCCTCAACTCCTGCACCTTGTCCTCTACGGGGGCCACTCCCACTTTGTCCTAGATAACTTCTTTCCTAATCTTATCTCTCCCGATATGCCCACACATCCATCTCAGCATCCTCATTTCTGCTACTTTCATTCTCTAAACATGGGAGTTATTGACTGGCCAACACTCAGCCCCATACAACATAGTAGGTCTAACCACCAATCTGTAGAACTTACCTCTTTATGGCACCTTCTTATCACACAAAACACCGGATGCGAGTCTCTATTTGATCCACCCCGCACCGATACAATGAGAGACCTCATCATCAATCTCCCTGTTATCTTGGATTATAGATCCGAGATACTTAAAATTACCCCTCCGCGGGATGACTTGGGTACCAAGCTTCACATCCACGTCCGCTTCATGAGTCTCATCACTGAACTTACACTCCAAGATTCTGTTTTGGTCCTGCTCAACTTGAAATCTTTATACTCTAGGATCTGCTTCTAGCCCTCCAGCCTCGCATTAACCCTGCTTCTTCTCTTATCAATTAGCACTATATCATCGACAAATAACATGCACCATGACACCTCTCCTTGAATGTGCTGCGTCAGCACATCCATCGCCAGAGCAAGTAAGAACGGAGCCTCAAAATCATTAATGTATTAAATAGAACCCCCCGGACAAAAATTTCTACAAGCTAAATATCGATAACTCATGTATGGGAGTTAACCATGTTACTATTATGCTTACAGAATCATTGGCCCTTTTTCATATGGTTAAAATGTTGGATAAAAAATTCCTTCCCTTAATTATTTTTTTGGTAACTATGGAATTTTATTAGTTACCAAGAACAATACATATCCGCCGCCTACCTAAATCTACCAGCTGACCAAATCAACACTCACAAAAAATATATATATATATAAAACTCTAGAATACAAGTTGCTACCCTTTACTCCTAATTCTAAGGAGGTGTTCGGACATTACATATATAGGCAATTTCTTAGCTATCTGCTCCCATCCTCTACTCATCTGCTCAAATACTGCCCCATTCCTTTCTATCCAAGTGCTAGGAATACATTCAGCCTACACCATTTTGAAGAGGTGGGCTACTAGTGACCTTCCTTTGGAATTCTTTACTGCCCATTGGCAATGTTATTCCCAGTCTCCCGTTCCCCCACCTTGCACTTGCAATCATAATAAGACTTTGTTCCATAGCCCTTTAGCATACATACATTAAGTAAAAATACGTGCTCTTGATTCAGATTATTAATTATTGAAACTGATTATAAAGAGCTAATCGCTATGTTAACTAACAATAACTGCCTTTATTAAAATTTGATTGACGATTGCAGGTCCTTATTATCTTAGTCGGCAATCCATCCTTGGAGCATAAAGAAGCTATAGTAGCGAACTAGTTAGCTAAAAATGAATGCATCTGGGATGTTTTTGATAGCTTAGTTTATTACCTCTATTTTAGGGCTGGGCATATGTAAAACCGATAGCCCGAACCAAAAAAAGATAATTGGGTTAATCGGTATCAGATTATTGGGTTAATAGTTCGGTAACAGTTTAGTGTTATTTTACTATTAGGTTATCGGTTCAGGTCTCGGTTTGCCCATTATTTTAACGGTTTAACTGATAATCCAATAAACTTTATAAAAATATGATTTTACTCTTAGGAATATAAATTTTTCAATTCTCCCAATTCTCTATCTAGTGTTACAACAATCGAAAAAATTTATCATATTCTTTATACAGTATATATTATCTTACATTACTTCTTCCCTCTAGGATCGAGATTGAGTTATCTTATCGGATAAATCGATAACGTTCAATAATGGATTAACTGATAATCAATTTATTATCGGTTTGATTATCGGTTTAGCATATTTATAACCGATAACTTATCGGTTTTGTTATTCTGTTTTTGAACGAGATGGATTGGGTACTTTGTAATGACTCTCAACTAGTATTTGTTAAAATAAAAGTCTGTTATTATAAAACAAAAGAAATTTCATTAAACGCTAAATTCTTCATCTCAATTATTGTTGCCATTTCTTAAGAAAACATTTGCAACTTTCTATTTATTATTGCATTGTAGAACTCTCAAGTCTCATATAACACTTCAAAGAAATGAGCTTTAAGAATATTCACTAATCAATGCTATACAACAATTAACAACTCCCTAGGGAAAAAATGAATATAATTCATATTTATGTTTCGTGCAAATATACAATCTAAATAACACAACTACTGTGTATATAACTTAAATCATTTTCATTAAAAAATTAACTTAAATCATTTACAAATAATTTGTCACCATTTTTATTTTTTTGTAGAAACTTCAAAGATTGCGTTGAACTGGTAAAGGAGGGAGTATTCACCAATATAACTTGAATTTTCACTATAACTTCCATCTTCCAGCTCGTCCAGCACTTCACAGAGAAACTGAGGTCAGAAATGGAATTTCGTCCTTCGTCGTGGCGATCTCGGAAACCGCCGCCGGCGAAACAATCCGACATTTACTCCACCGTCGTCATCCACGACAATGACCGGAAAACTGAGGAAAAAGTAGACAATTCATCAGACCTCTACGCCACTGTGGTTTTCAAAGACGACGACTTTGTAATAGATGACCTAAACGATGACCGAATCACTCCCTCCTTTACTCAAACGCCTCCCTAAGGACTTCGGCGGCGGCTCCGACGATGACGTGGCATCAATCTCCGGCACGATGATTGTGTAAACCGATCGAAGTTCAAAATTCACCACTCCTAAACAACATCAACAGCAGCAGCACACTGCTCGTTACATGTCGTATTGGGATCGAGATGAAAAAAGCCCCAGGAGAATGAGATATGATGATAATGATGATGAAGATGAGGACGAGGAAGGTAAATTTTCGACGTTTGTAGTGAAGGATAATAGTGAGTTCGATTCGGGGACTATGGTGAGGAGAACAGTTAAAAGTGAAGGTGTGGGATCAACTATGAGTAGAGCGGTGGCTATATGCAAGCAGTAGGTGAGATTGGGAGACAAAGGAATCGTGCTGCCTCTGAGGAGTAAGGGAGTGGTGGTACTAATACATTGAGGCCACGGGGGAGTAAGGTGCCCTCGAGTTCAATACCGGATAGTGTGACTAAGGAAGATCCTTTAACTAAGTATGAATTGCTCCACGAGCTTGGTAAAGTTTTGGTTTCCTTGTTTATTTGCTTTAGATGATTTCAGTAGTGGAATTTTTTCTGTTATGTTTTACTCAATCACCAGTTATAACTATTACTCAATCAGTAGTTATAGCTAAAGGCGGAGCAAGAAATTCATACAAGGGAATGCGACTAGTGGCGAACGCAGGATTTTCGCTAAGGAAGTTCAAAAAAGAAAAAAGTTAAAGAAACATGTTAGAGAAAAAAGTTAGAAAAGATTGTAGTTAGTGGGAATTGAACCAATGACCTTACAAAGGTTTTGAATCCTCTTGACCACTAAGCTATGTTTTTGGACTGTGTGAAGAGGATTCAAAACATAATATATAGAAATAAAAAAATAAATTTTGCCTTATATATACAATGTATTTTTTCGGTGAAGGGGGTTCGGGTGAACCCCTTCCACCCCCCTAAATTCGTCCCTGAATGCGCCCCTTTGTGGCCTATTCGCTTATGAAGTTGGGTGGAGAACCACAACGAAAAAAACGTGATCTCTGCCATCTGCCTTAGCTTTGGTAGGCAGAGCTAGTGGTACCCTTGCTGGTGGGAAGTAGCAAGTATCCAGTGGAATAATCAAAGTGCGCACAAGTTGGCCCGATACCGTTGTTTAAAAAAAAATTCATGCAAGGGGATTTTGAAAAAACAATAGAGTGTCACACCTACGATTTGAACCTGTTATCTTTAGCAATTTTTGAACCCCCTTGCCACTACACTAGAATAGGGATTCAAGAGCTCATATATAACGAATTTTTGTTTTTTTACCAATTTATGCAGTATAGTTTTTCGACGAAGGAGATTTAGTTGAACCTCCTTGCCTTCCTTTAGCTCTGCCGTAGTTATAGTATTGAGCATTGGAATGAAATAGGTGCAAATAGAATAGAACGGATGCCAAGTGTTCATATAGCTGAGACTAACTAGTTTGGTACTGAGGCACAGATGTATAGTTGTTGTTATTGTTCTTACTTGGCAGATGGAGATAACGAGTGTTTATAAGGTGCAACATTGACTATAAATATTAGAAAAAAAGAAATTGGATTTTGGTGCTAATCTGTGTGATTGGATAACAACGATGGTGCATTATACTTTTTGCTTATATCCAACCATCGTGCTTATTGACATGTGATAAGAAGTGGCTGAAAGTGGAGGGCTTTGATACTCGCAGGGTAGGGTTCATGTGGAGCTGTCTATAAAGCTCGAGACTTGAGGACATTAGAGATGGTTGCTATCAAAGTCATATCATTATCTGAAGGGCTATGCTTGCTTTGTGCTCTAGACTCTAGTAGTAGTTTATCACGAGTGGTTCTTTTCTGTCTCTCTGTATAGTTATAGATATATTTGCTTTCTTTAGGAGGAAGGCTCTGAAGAAATTCAAGGTGAAATTGAGATGTTGCAGCAGTGCAGTCATCCGAGTGTTGTCCCCTAGCTTGGTAGCTACCAAGGAGAAGAATACCTTTGGGTATGGAAGGGTCATAATTTTTTTGGATTTCTAAATTAAATTATGTTCTTTCTGATTTATTGGATAAGTGTTTCCATATCCATTTCTTCCCTTTTATAATCACTGCAACCTATACTATTAACTTTCCAGTTGATTGAACTTATGAGGAATATTAATTTGTTGGCAGATAGTAATGGAGTATTGTGGAGGTGGAAGTGTTGCTGACTTAATGAATGTCACTGATGAGGCTTTAGAGGAGTATCAAATAGCATTTATTTGTCGAGAGGCATTGAAGGTATGCTTGATCTTTTTTCCTCCAGGGTAGGGGTAAGGCTGCGTACACCTCACTTCCCCAGACCCCACTTGCTAGAATTCACTGGGTTTGTTGTTGTTGTTGTTGTTGTTGAAAAGGTAAATATATTTCATTAGTGTCCTCATCAAAAAATAAATTTAGTTAGTGTTTGAACCAAATCAAGCTTGATTTAAAATATTGTTTTAGGGTTTGAACGGAAGTGCATATGTAGCCATATATATATATATATATATGTATATATTTTGAGAAATATGTAGCCTTATATTTTGTTGGCATGTAAAGTTTTCTAGAATGTTATTATATGATAATTCGAATACAAGATCATGCATCTGACCTTTTCTCGAGGAGTTCGTTTTCCCTTCATTCTATTCAAATTTATAGGGTTTGCAGAAGTTAGCGTAATTGGTTTATGGAATCCTCCACTCAACTTCTTCTTCTTTATGGTTGCTACTTGAGATAATACTGCAAATGCTCCCTTTGCTTGATGAATTAATACTATAAATGCTCGTTTTCCGTCCTATTTTGCTTCTCCTGAGTTCTTTCAATTAGCTCCCAGCTAAAACATAGTTAAAGCAAAATAACTCTTTTTTTTTTTTGAAAATGGTGAAGTTTAAAAGCGTACTAACTCTGTGCTTATCCATAAGGTGCTTAGGCCATGACCCATGACTACACCCTTAGACTTGTTACGTTCCTCCTACGTTTGTGACTCGTAACCTGTGATACTACTAGAGGATGTTGTAAGACGGGGGCTTTCTTTGATACTTTCCTCTACCTTTGTAGTGGAGATAAAAGCTATTCTTCTTCGAAAATATATTACCTTTTCAAGTTTAGCCTAAATGCCTAATTGTGTATACAAACATTGCCTTAGAATTCCACGGGTGACAATAAACATTAGGTAATTTCTCCCGATCTACCTAAGCCTTGGTGGATAGAGTTACTCGGTATGTGTGCTAGTGGGAGATAGCAGGTTTCCGATGGAATAGTCGAATGGTGCGCAAGCTGGACACAACCGTTATCCAAAAAAGAGGTTGATGTAAGAAGATTACGTGACCCTTTGCATTCTAGAACAGTCTCGTTGTGTTAAAAAGAACTGGATATCTGTAAATTTTCCAAAGAGTTGATTAATCCTCTCTAATTCCATATCATTGCATGGCCTTCTAAACTTGACATCCATTCGTCGTCAAGGTTGGTTGCCACTGTATTGTTTGCTCGAGAGGACTCCTGGTCATGCACAGACATCATGAGATCAGGGAATGGATCTTTGAGTTGTTGATGATCAAGCCTAATATCGAGCCACAATCTAACTCTCCTTCCATTGCCAACTCTTAAGCAGGTTGTTTTAAAGAAATATTCCCACAAACTTCGTTTTTCTTAGCATACTCTGACTCCGAAGGATATTGATTTGCTTGAACACAACGAACCCTTCATGGTCCCATATATAGCCGCAATTACATCTCTCCAAATTCCCTTTTCTCCTTTGCTAAATCTGCATAACCCTTTGGAAAGTAAACTCCTATTATGTGATCAGATATTAAAACACAGCCCCCTGTCTTTTCACGGAGGCCCTTTTTATATGCTTATGGATGGTCAACTCAATCAACGTCACCCCAATCTCAACTTAGTGTTGTCTATATGAGTCTGATATCCATTCTGATCTATTTGAAATGCTACAGTGTCAAAATTTACCTAGGTGTCTGCAATTGAGGTCTGCACAAGCAAAACAGTGTAATAGCTTTGTCATTATCATGTTAAGTTTTTCGAGATACTTCTTTGTATTTGAACTGAACCAATTAACTGACATTGGCTTTAAAAAGAAAAAGATCTTGTCTTTTAGGTGTTTAAAATCTTGCCCCAATGGAGATGTCTTGTCTACTAGTTGATAGTGGGTTGATGATTTTTGCTACTCTGATTATGTTACCACGCGAGAACGTAAAGGGTCACTACACTTGTATTTCTATTCCGTGAGCGCAGATAAAATTTTATCGGATATTTGGGGATTTTCCTGCTGTTTAACAGCCAGCTTGGTCCGTATTTTCCGGCTGCAGTCACATTTCACTCAGCTTGTTTGCGAGTTATTTCACTCAGAATGTGCCACTAAAACTTAAAGGTAAGATTTATAGAGTGGTGGTTAGATCAACTATGTTGTATGGGGCAGAGTGCTGGCCAGTCAAGAACTTTCATATCCAATAGAGGAAAGTAGCAGAAATGATACTATTTTTAAAACCCAAAGTTGTTAAAGATATACTCCAAAAATTGTTCTCAGACACATTTCCCAAGGCTTTTCTCTGTCATATTTCCTAGGATTGTAGAACTACTTTTTCGGTGTACCTTCTCATAGGAATCCTTTTCATTTGTTTCTGAAGCTCAGTTTTCACCCACTGTGATCTCTGTGTAAAACTTTTTCAGTTTTCTTTTAGTTAAGATCTTTGGTCATTCGTCCTAACGAGAAAATTCTGCAATGAGAGAGGATCACACAATCTTTTTTGCAGTGGGACTTAAGTCATATGATATTATTAGAAGTTCATCCGGAGCGGATGAATGGTATGAATGGACAGAACGTGGTCGGAATCTAATTAGAAGAACTACTTTCAGCGAGAAAACGATGGTGTGGCTGTGCGAGAATTTAAAAGAAGCACCGAAGATGAAAGGAAAACATGTGAAAAGATGAAAAACCAAGGACCATTTCTCAGAGATATTCTGCGCGAGGAACTACAACAAACATGGTCGTTATATAACCATCATTAGGGTCCAAGGTAGGGGGAGGTCAGTTATTATTATACTAGAAATGGCATTCAATACGGGATGGTTAGATATTGCAACAAAGATCGAAAGGTTCATTAATAACAGGGTACGAAAGAATGTCATTATTGTCTCAAAAACTACTGAGGACGGACTTCTTTACTCGAATACAGTCAGAAATCATAAATGGGTAAGTAGAGAAATGTCCAACCAGAAGGATACATTATTCGCATCTCTGGAGAATCAACACATAATGATTTGTTAGGCAGGTGCTTGGTGGGGTTTGTTCCAGAAGATAATTCCGAGATTGCAACTTTATCAGAAATACGCAGATGGGCATCAACATTTTATCCTTAATTGACCTAGGAGTTGTTCCCGGGCATCCTAAAAAAAAAGGTTATTATACACCCCAACCCCATCCCTTGGAAAAAAAAAGGTAGCACCGAAGAAAGGAAAGAGCGAGATGGTGGTTTTTGTTGTTCCCGCGAAGCGAAGATCATTCGCTTGGCGAATAAAGTGGAGTTCTTGGAAACAAGCACATGGAACCAATATTTACGAGATGGACCAGAATCGGTTTCTTTTCGAATTCTCTTCCAAATTAACCGTTGAACATGTTTTGAGAAGCGATTGGTACCGGAAGAAACATAAAGTTAGACTTCAAATGGTGGACACCGATGGTGGGATCAATTCCAAGCAACAATATGGTGAACCATGTTTGGATCAAGCTAGTAGGGCTTTCGTTAAAACTAAGGCTGGCTAATGGTTCAGTTTCCACCGGCCTGGACCGGATTCGGGCTGGAAACCGCCCGGATCGGTGGAAACCGGACCATTAGCGGTTGCACGAATCCAGCCCCGGTAGCGAGACGATTCATCCGTTTAAAACCGGACCGGTACAAAATGAACCGGAACCGAAATCGAAATCGGAACCGACCGGACCGAGCCGGTCCAAATAGAAAAAAAAAAAAATTTTGTCCGTTAACTAGCCGTTGAGAACGACTCTATTGACCTCTTAGCCATTGTCCAACGACTAAAAATGGCTACTTTCACCCCACAACCACCCCTAGTTATTTTTTTCCTATAAATACCCCATTATTTCATCATATTTTTCACACAAATCATCCAATTCTCTATAATATTGCTATTTTGTTACTTTGGCTATTTGTTAAAATTATACGATTTTGCTACTTTATCAAGTTTTAATTGGAGTTAATGTCAAAGTTATATTTGGCTATTTGGTAAAGTTTTCAATTATCAAGTATTGGGTAAATTGGAGGCGCTACTTGGTTGAAATATCAATTTGGCTATTTGTTGAAGTTTTTCGATTATCAAGTATTCAACTTATTAATTGAAGTGAAGGTTCAAGTTTCAACTTCACCTCAATTATACGGTTATATTTGGTTGGTTGTTCCACTCTTTTTATAATTTTTTTGTCATATATTTATTTTATTTGCTATAGTTTTGTCTCAAAAAGATTCAATTGGAACTAGTAGTAAGGGGCTGGCACATGGTCGTGGGGGAAATAGAGGTAAATAAATTGCTAGTAGTTCTAGTCAGTACATAGATGATTCTTAATATTATCATGATGTTAGCTCTAATAATCCACTTGATAGTGATATGTTAGAAGCACAATATGACTATCAAACTGGGTTAATTTAGAAGAACCACATGATTTTCAAGCTAGTCCACCTGAAGTTCAGTTTGACTTACCTCCTGTACCTCCTACTAAAATCCCGGTTAAACGTAAGGATAGATCGGAGGTGTGAGAATTTGTGGAAAGAAAGTTGAAAGTCAGACGGTCGTATGTGGGCTTTGTGTAATGTAGTGGATTTTTAGAACTGGGGGTAATGATGGTGAGACGGGTAAAATTAGGACTCACTTAAGAAATAAATATTCTAAGGAATGGTCAATACGGGCGGGGGTATTTATTTAGGAACCGAACATGGGGGAGTAGCGCATGATGAATCCTCGGGTACCCAAACAAAATTTAACCAAACAACAGGAGGGCTTCTTACTTATGATAAACAAAGGTATAGGGAAAATATTGCTACACTAGTTGTGGTAGAGGGTTTACTTTATAATTTTTCTTCTTCTACTGGTTTTGTTCGTTATATTCAGGCTACATATAATCCCCCTTTTAAAGGTTTTCCAAGAACTACTGTTAAAAATGATATTATTAAATTTAAGAACGAATATAGAGATTATTTGCGATATGTATTTGATAACTTTGACACTAGAGTATGCCTTACTATGGATATGGGTCGTTCTACTAATAATTGTGATTATATTACAGTTACTGTTCATTGGATAGATCCTGATTGAGTATTTCAAAAACGTATTATTGCTTATAAAGTTATTGATGAACCACACACGGGTAATTATATTTCTAAAAAAGTTTCATCAATTTGCCGTACGTATTGTTTAACTAACAATGTTTTTAGTATTACGGTAGATAATGCTATAAACAACACAGAAGCACTTAGGAACTTGAGACCTATTTTGAACCCCCGTTTTGAGGAATTTTTTCATGTTAGATGTGCATGTCATATTTACAACTTAGTAGTAAAAGATGATCTTGACTTGTTTAACTACATTATTGAAAAGGTAAAAGTAGCTATTGCTTATATATTTAGAAATAAAAATCAAGAAAGAAAAAGAGAATAGAAAAGAAAATGTATAGAATTAGGAATGCCGATTAGGAGAGTGCCAAAGGAAGTTTGTACAAGATGGAACACTTTATATGAAGCATTGACTGTCGCTTATGAATATAGAGAGCCTATTTCTCAAATGTGTAATAAGCATTTTATGGAAACCTATCACCTTAAAGAGGACGATTGGAACCTTGTTAAACATCTCTTTCGGTTTTTAGAAAATTTTTATCATGCTACTTTAGGATTTTCCGGACAATATTATCCAACTACTCCTATTATGTTATATTATATAGCTGGAATATCTGAATTATTGAAATTATATAGGCAATATGAAGTATATAAAGTGGCTGTAGAGGCTATGATTGAAAAATTTAGAAAATATTTTTTCCCAATTCCTCATCTTTTTAATATTGCTTCTGTGTTGCATCCTGCTTTTAAATTTAAGTTAACTGAACGACTTGTTAGAGAAATATATGCAAATTTAGAGATTAAAACCTATTGAAATTGTGACTAATGGATATCCAAGTGTAGAAGATGCTTGTGCTAAAGTTCTTTCACATACGTGGTTGTTTTTGCAAAGTATAGAGCCTGGGTAGACAGGGCTACACCAACTGCACCAATACAGTCAACCGGTGAAAGTTCTTCTCAAATGGGCAAAAGGATTGGGGGATGAGCACTTTTGGGGAACTTGATCAAAAGTTGCTTTCATAACAAGACGAGTACGGGGAGGAATACAGCGAGTTCCAAGTCTATTTAATTCAATATCCAAAGAAACTTACAAGTTTTGAAACTCATCATTTGTTGGATTATTGGAAGAATCAAGAATCGCAGTTTCCAATACTTACAAAAATGGCCCGGATATATTAATAATTCAAGCTTCATCAGTTGCATCGGAGAGCGCTTTTAGCTAAGGAAGATTTCAAATTGGAGATCACAGACATTCGTTGAAGGAAGAGGCAATGGAGACATGAGTTTTATTCAGGGATTGGATCAGAGGGAAGAAACTTTGGACAACTAGAACTTCTTCATTGCCGGTTTAACTACCTTATTCACTTGTTCCGTCGCCCAAAATTAGATCGAGATATGCTTTGTCTTTTTTCTGAGAAAATTCTGGTAGTGCAAAGTTTCTTGAAGTAGGGGTGGACAATGATGCACGAAAATAACTACATTGAAGCAGGGGATGCTTACAGGACGGTAGTGATTGCACTAGAAAACAACATATTGCAATTTGGGTATTTGCTTGATGAAACAAGGGAAAGTTGGTGAGGCAAAAGAGATACTTCGGAGAGTTAAATCAGCAGTGGCAGATGGCCCCAGAGATCTAGATTCCCATCTCAAGGCATATGAGAGAGCACAGCAGATGCTCTGAGAGCTCAATTATTTTATACGCCTCGAGAAGGTTGTATGCAGCATGTTGGTAAAAATAAGGTTTTTACGCATATAAAATAATTGATGTGGTGCCTTCAGAATTCAGACATCTTTATCTTCCTGTATGGAAAGCTAATCCTCAATGGAAGTTGTCTCTTCTTTCTCAAAAAGATGCTGAAATCTTTGTACTTGCTTAACATGAAAGAAAACGAGAAGCATGAACTAGGCAAATCGGAGTCATATTATCACAGAAAACTCGAGAGATTGGTTTTTTAATGTTCCATCAAGAGAGATTAAGCACTAGTCATGATGAGTATGGTTAACAAATGCACAATCAAATTGGAGGTCACTGAAAGGAGTGATGCAGGACCCAACCTAAACCTGCTAAAAATAGCTCAATAAATTGCAGCAAATAGTAAGGACTACAACCTGCTGTATTTCTCAGTCAATTGAGCCAAGTAGACATCACAAAATTGGAATTTGACGAACTAGGTGATCAGTCTTCTCATAATTGTTGGGAATTTGGCTTCAATGAGCTGCTTTTAAATGGTAGAAGTCAGAAGGAATTGTCTTCATTTATCAGAAACCAGTTGGACCTCTTGGTGAGTTCATGATGACTTCAGTTGTCAGCACTCACCAAGGTTCACAAGTGAGCATCAACTCATAGTAAACCAACACTGACGCTTTGGAGCTCGGTGGTGCTCTTCCTCTCTGATTTTGGGTATGAACTATTAAATTCCGCTAATTGTCGCATTCTTTAACAACCCCTTTAATGTTTAAACCACCAATAATATCATTATAACCTTTATCCATCTTAATTTCTTTTAAGATTTACAATCCCATGCTTGTTCACAAACTGTTTGTAAAAATGTCTCAATCATATTTTCCTTATCATTTGGCGAATCATGCTTGTAAATAGACATATTTTGGCGGGTCCTTGAAGTTCATGTAATTGTTTCGTGGAAATTAAGGATTTTGATTTCAAATTTTTGTTTCCTGGTTAATTTTTTAATTTAATTTTAATGATGGTAGTGTCGGCGGGCAAACTTGCGCACATTACTATTCTACTAGGTACTTACTGCCTCCCTCCAGCACAAGAACCGGTAACTCTACCCACCAAGTCGTAGGCAGATAGGACGAATCACCTAGTGTTTTTTGCCTCTTTTGAACTTGAGATTTCATGGTTCTCATTCCACTTTTGACCGCTAGGCCATATTCTAGGGTGTGTTTCAGAGTTCAGTTGTTTGTTTTTAGAATTAGTTGTTGCAATGATAGAAAGGAGTGGTATCATTCGGTTGAGAGGGTGGCAGCAGGCTGCAGTTGCAGTTGGGGCATTGGTAGATCCTCGAAGAGCAAATCTTATCGCTGCTTTGGGTGAGACAACAGGGAAACCAGCTTTTGATAGGGTTATTGAAAGGATGAAGAAGAGCCCTGAAGGCAGAGTAAGACCTTTTTTACTTCATTTATTTCAGCTCATTTTTCAGTTGAATGCAATGGCTTGCTCGTTGTTTATATATTCGGTTTGTAATAATTGTAAATTATATTTCTTGTAAGGGTGATTTTAGGGAAGGGAGATTGGTGCATGTTGCCACAGTAGGCTGAGTTAGCAACTGATAGGCATTGATCTTTGGAGAACCAAATCAGAATCGATATCTTGCCTATATGAACTTATGGTTTACTATGTGTTGATGCTCACTTGTGAACCTTGGTGAGTGGTGACAACTGAAGTCATCATGAACTCACGAAGAGCACCAGTTTTGAGCATCTTCCACTCCATTCTTACTTTGTACTGATAAGGAAATGAATACCCAAAACTAAATGAAATAGGTCCAACTGGTTTCTGATAAATGAAGGCAGTTCCTTCTGACTTCTACCATTTAAAAGTAGCTCATTGAAGCCAAATTCCCAGAATTATGAGAAGACTGATCACCTAGTTCTTCAAATTCCAATTTTGTGATGTCTCCTTGGCTCAATTGACTGAGAAATACTGCAGGTTGTAGTCCTTACTATTTGCTGCAATTTATTGAGCTATTTTTAGCAGGTTTAGGTTGCGTCATGCATTACTCCTTTCAATGGCCTCCAATTTGATTGTGCATTTGTTAACCATACTCATCATGATTAGTGCTTAATCTCTCTTGATGCAACACTAAAAAACCAATCTCTCGAGTTCTTTGTGATAATATGACTCCGATTAGCCTAGTTCACGTTTCTTGTTCTCTTTCATGTTAAGCAAGTACAAAGATTTCAGCATCTTTTTGAGAAAGAAGAGACATCTTCTATTAAGGATTAGTTCTCCACACAGGATGATAAAGATGTTTGAATTCTGAAGGCACCACATCAATTATTTTATATGAATAAAGACCTTATTTTACCAACATGCTGCATACAACCTTCTCGAGACGTATAAAATAATTGAGGTCCCAGAGCATCTGCTATGCTCTCTCATTTGCCTTGAGATGGGAATCTAGATCTCTGGGATCATCTGCCACTGCTGATTAACTCTCCGAAGTATCTCCTTTGCCTCACCAACTCTTCCTTGTTTCATCAAGCAAATACCCAAATTGCAATGTGTTGTTTTCTAGTGCAATCACTACCCTCCTGTAAGCATCCCCTGCTTCAATGTAATTATTTTGCTGCATCATTGTCCCCCCTAACAATTGAATTTATACGTGGTCTTACGGATACATGATCTAATTTGATACAAAAAGAAAAAAAATCATATTGAAATTAATGATAAAAGAAGAATGCAAACCACGCAAGTAGGACAGTGATGACCTTGTAGGTTGATCGCTCTTGGGCCGAGAAACGTAACGATCGAAGTCGGAATAAGATAATGATACAATAATAATTAAAGAGACCAGTCTATAGTTTTTTAGATGATAATCTGTCCCCTTACAAATAATCAGACCCCCTTTATATAGTGGAGGACTCCTATTTTAGATACAATTTTATATTAGGTAAAAAGTCTCATAATTTGCTAATTGAGCGGTTCTCTTGATTTGTGCCGTGATGCACGGCTTGTTACAGATATTTTGGCTTTCCGTTATTTTGGTTTGACAATCTTCCCTCGAGCAAATTTGGTGCCGTGGTTGGTTCCGAGATAAATCTCGAGGGCGGACATTCTGATCTCGTGTTTTGCTTTGATGAAACTCGGGGTTGATTTTTAACCCTTCGTGTTCAGAGCCTGATCTTGTCGTGTAATAGTCGATACCCATTTCGATTGTATACAGTACCTATGATCTTTTTTATTAAAATGATGTTATATTTGCATACTATATCAGAAGCGCATATTCTTAAGTCATAAATATTAAAAATATGCATATAGTTGAATATCTTAAGGATCAAAATTGAGATTTATTAATTATTAAAAAACTAAAATCGCAATTTTTCCCTTTTAGTTTTTACTTTTTGGGTAATATTAAATGTTTGCTTGATATGGATGTTAATTTATTCTGTTTGTCTGATATGAAAGTGCTAGAAGAAGGAAGAAAATAATGGCAATAAAAAAAATTCTTAGATAGAAAATTAGCATGGATCGTTATTGAATATTCCATTTTAGTGGTGTGAATTATTTTGTTCCTTCCCTACTTAGGTATTGTACTATTTTCCAAATCTGACGATTGGTCAACTAAATCTACTTAGTTATGTTGATATTATCTATTTCCCTTCTTTATTTATCAATTCATATATAGAAATTTCCCTAATTTGCATGTGTATTCATTGATTTACAACTTTATTCTTGTTATTAATCAAAGATTTTGCTGTTTTTTAAAGTATCCTCGTTGTCTAAATACCAGTAAATTTATTATCTGTTTACGTTATTTAGATACTTATTCTTCTTTATCATTAATTTGCTTTTTTATTATTATTTGATACTAAGATAACAAAAAAATCGACATTTGTCTAATATATTAGCTAGATCCTCTCTTTTTTTCATTTACTTTAATGGCTTATAAATGATTGTTTCCCCTTACTTATGTTGTTCCTCTTTTGCTTCCCATAGTCTAATTTAATTTCTCGTATTTTTGAAGAAATTCCTAACTTTCTATTAACATTTGAATGAGATAACATTTTTTTTTAAATCAATAACAAGTAGGTTTTATTGTCATATCAACATGCGTTTAGAAAATTATTTTCTTACAAATTTAAATCTTACAGAAACGTTTCAAAATTTTAATCCAAGACAACAATATATTTTGATTCGCCAAAAACAAAAAGTGAAAAAACAAAAGTAAAGTCGTTAGTAAACTATTGGTTTGTTTCCTTGCGGAAAACATTAAGTTGCTAGTATTATATATATATATATATATATATATATATATATATAACCAACATTTTTAAAAATTTCTCTAATTCATATAGTTCCTCTTCTTTTTCTATGCTAATTTTCGGTTTAATCATTATGTAATTAAAGAATCTCATTTATCTCACTAAAGTTGGTGCTCTTCTTTTTCCACGTAAAGAACACACTCCTACAACCAACTTTGAGTCCAACTTATTTTGTCTTGATTTAACAAAAAAAAAAAATAATATAGTAAAGCAAAGATGCTCTTTCTAAATCACTTCTTTTTTTCATTTTTATTCAACCCAAATATTATTTAAAAAATAAAAATAATTATTATTACATTTTAAATATATATCTTTTAATTATATTTTAAAAATATATATCTTCACTTTATGAATTTCTAAATATGCACTAGAAAAAATATGAGAAAAAAGTATTTTAAAATAAGATCAAAATTTAATTTTATGAGAGTAGTAAGCAAGCAAACTCTAGGAATATGATCGGATATATGAGATTATTCAATTCCTGATAGTAGTATCAGGTTTGAATCATAAGAATGAAGGAATTCGAAGCTAGACTTTCTTTTTAACGAGACCTATGTTGCTCGAATTTGAATTAATTGCACCAGTAAATATAAATATCAATTGGTTATACCCAAAAAAACAAAAAATAAAAAACAAAAAAACAAAAAAAGGCAAAAGTACATTCATTTACTCTACTTGTATACTTTCATTTCCTTCTTTCATTAAAGGGTCTCTCTTCTACAGTCCCAAAAACACTGATCTAATCTGAAAGAATCAAAGGTAACCCTGAATTTCTAAATCCCAGATCTCTATGTTCTGCTTAAAATCATTCAGATTTATGTATATGCATATTGATTTTGTCTCTATTTGTGTTTATCTGTGTGTGTATATAATTTTTCTTCAAAGTTTGTGATCTTTTTTTTTTTGAAAGTTTGATGGTGAATTTGGGTTTTACGTTCTTGTTAATTTGTTGTTTAGTTGTGTCATTATTATGAGATTTTGGGTTTCACTTCAAAAAGCAATTCAGTTATGTTTAATCCTTTGAGAACCAGCTGTTTGTTAAAGTAGCAATATTGGGTGTTAATTCTTGGATGATTAAGGCTTGATTCAGATTTTTTGTTCAAGTAAAAGATAACTGATTCAGAAAGGGAGAGTGTGAGTAATGGGTATGCTATAGGTTTTGACTAGAAATTTGGGATCTTAGGACTTCAGGTCAGGGTGTCTCTGTTTGAGTGGAAGATTAACTTTCTCCATACCTCATCTGTGGGATTACACTGGATTTGTTGTCGTTGTTGATGGAAGAGAACCTAGGCTGGTGTACATTGAGGGAAGGTGTTGATGAATTAGCGGGGCAAAGATTTGAGGAGTAATGACTAGTTTGGTCGGCATTAGGGGCTCCTCATTCATTTTTAATTGGGAATATGGTAAGAAAATATGGAGCCTTGGAAAATCGACAAGTTTCTCCATTCACCTCTAGCCATTGGAGGTAAGAGCGGAAGAAAGAGAAGACAACAGTTTCCAGCCAGTTCTACTGATCATCAACCACATCCCCAAGGTCAGAACAACCAGGCGACCGAGGTCATAAAGGAAAAAGAGAAAATGTGGTGCCTAGGGAGAACTCAATCAACTAAAAAGGAACCCGATAAAGAAGGGAGAGTGGAAAGGTCTCTTTCCTCCATATTATGGTGGAATGTACAAGTCTGAAATTTTTTTTTTTTTTTAAAAATAACGACAAGTCTGAAATTGTCTTAGAGGCAAGAGAGCTCTTTTGTTTGTTCTAGACCTTAAAGATAATGATGATTTTGGTTTAGTTCAGAGGAGGGAAAGATGATTGGCAAGTGACTTGCGAATATTATTATTCTAGTTGTGGCTAAGATGATATCTGTGTTTCTTGTTGTTTCTCTTCATTCTCGCTGCATGCTTGGGATGCCCTGTGTTGGCAAATAGCTGTATTCTTCTTCTGATATGTGGTTGAAATGTAGATGTCACTTTCCACGTTTCCCTAGTTGGAAAAAAAAAAGAATGCAGACTTCAAAACTTTTCGAGTTCTATTAATTTTTCTTGGTTCTTTCTGAATTATTAACAGACCAGTAAGTGTGACAGTCTCCAAATGGTTAAAGTGTAGTGGCTTTCCTCATTTCTGTTGTTTGACTATCTGCCCTGCTTCTTGTTTTCTGTTGTAGCTTCGTGCATTTCATCTTCACTGACTTATTTGAAAGTTTTGCTCTTATTTCTTGAATCAGGTTGTTGCTGGAACTCTTTAATAAGAGAGAATTGGAGATATGGGTCGTGGAGTCAGCTATGGAGGAGGGCAAAGTTCACTGTGATACTTATTTGGGAGCGGTGAAACGCCAAAATCAACCACGGAAAGTGCCCAAGCTGTTCAAAGTGAAGGACAGGCAATAAATAAAGAGCCAGCTTCAAAGCCTGCTGTTTCTGCTCCAGTTGATGCTGCTAAGCAGATTCCTGCTGGTATTCAGAGCACCCACTCATTTAACCATTTCAGGAGAGATGGTCAAAACACAGGCCACTTTATCACGGTATTGCCTTCATGTCAATTAGGATGATGTCTTTTGAAATGCTTATCTGGTTCATTTTCATGCTTTGCTGGAGAAATATCTTGATCGGATCAGATCAGTGTTATCATGCATCTTCTTGATGCCATATATAATACTACTACATCAAAAATATTGAAGTAAAAAAGAAGAGCCTGAAGTAAATTTGCAAATAGATTAGCTTTCACTGATTATCACAAACAATGGATTGGACTGGATTTAGTTTATTGTCTCGTGATTCAGAAGTGATACATCGATTTATTAGATCCATTCAATTTTTCCTACCATCCATTTGCTGCTCAACATAAATGATTCTTCAATTTTTTAGGTTATGTAACGTTTATTGGTTGCTGAAAACCACAGTAAAGTCTCTGATGAGAAAGTTACATGATACAATACAGTGATTTTAGTTATAAAAAACATCTAGGGATGTCTTGGAACATGACATGGTTTCCGACCACGAGGGTGATCTTGTGGTTTCATACTTCTACCATCTCTGCCTTGCGCTTTAAGAGATGACTTTTGCTTGACTTACTGATTAGGGTATTAGTGTGCTGTGATGTTCGCATCTGGCACCGGTAGCCATTGCAGTCAATTTCTGGTAGTTGTCCTCCAGTAACTGTTATATTTGAGAAGGATTTGCTAAAGTAACTAAGGATATTTCGGTTGAAACTCTATGCAATTCAGCTAATTAATCGATCCCTAACATTCATCTCCAGATTTAACCTCTATGTTGATGAAATAATTTTGTATCTTATAGCGGAGTAGATCTTGTTAACTTTAGTCTTATATAATCATATCAATGCATTGAGTTCTAGATAAACGTGTCTAGTTTTAACTGGGACTATTACCTTGATGCAGGACCGACCATCTACCAAAGTCCATGCTGCTACTGGAGGTGGATCTTCTTTGGGATATCTCTTTGGCGATGGCAGCAGCTAAGCAATTCTCCAATCTACGCTTGGATAATTGTCTTATTGTTGCTTTACCTTTTGTCTTTCGACTATGTTGTAATTGTAATTGCGACTATTTCAGGTTGTTGTGAAGTGTTAATTTGATAAACTTCCGTCTAAAGTCCCAGTTGACACTTGAAACTAAAGTTTTTACTATCTAATGTAATATGTGACTTTTGTTGATTGATCATTTGATTTAACAGCTTTTGTTGCCTAAATTTCGTATGTTCTTGATTATATATAGTTGATAGTTTCAACTCAAATTTGGGAATACTTCATTCCTCAAGCAGCTATAGTATTTGATGAAGTGATGAACTTTATCCTGTTGATCGCTTTAATCGAAAGCATAAACTAGTTGAGACGAGTTAAAGTCTCAGCAGCCTCTGTTGATGGTGTATTAAGCAAGGGGCTTCTCATTTCCAGGTTTCCTTAGCCCCTTAAAAAAGTTTGGTTTAGAAAAAGTAGTGGCTTCTGCTTCAACTCGGACATGCAAGAACCACGAAAACTGTAGCCTAACAGTAGAGGTAGACTCCCTTGTAATTTCACCCAAAATCTGTTGGAACATAGTTGCAGGTAATGAAAAAAGAGAGATTTCATCTCGATATCGATTAGTATGACTATGTGAGAATGTCTATGCTACTATGACGACTTCTATCTATCCAGTGGAACAGCTATGCTTTTATTGCCAACCATTTTTCATTCTTTCTTTCATCATCACAAAAATCTATAGAAGTTCAAAATTGATGAGTTATAAGAGATTTTCACAGCAAGCATGGTAACATTCAGTAGTAGTCCATAAAAAATGGTGTAAGAGAGCATTTCATCCCACCTTAAGAACTCATGCGTACAAACAACTTAACCAAATGGAAATGAGAACAAAAGAAAGTAGCTCATTATTGAAGTAGGCAATGATGTCCCAAGAACAGCAACATATCTTGCATACAGTACATTTGACACTTAACTATCCTCAGCAATGATCTAAGTAGGGAGTAGGGGCAAGTGAAGAATGATCGAGTCCTCGCCGCGATTTAGTTCATGACACAACAAGAGACAACTGCATATAGACTATCACCAAATCAGAAGTCTTAGCAAATCCAGCAGTGAAGTACCAACTCCAAAACTGACGCCACCACACACATCATTGTAGCCCCCAGACATCGCCCCAATGTGGCCATTGGAATTTCCTCCTATGAAAAGCTTCTCAGTGTGCGAAATACCACACACAACCTCATCCGAATCCTCCCAAAAACGCCTTTTGACCTCCTCGTCCAACCCCACTTGAGGTGCGTACGCACTAATAACGTTAATATAGAGCAAAACAAATATTTACACATGTTCGTATATAACAAAATAAAATTGCATGGGAATTCAGCAATCAATTCAATTCCTCTTCAAAGAGGTACAGTAATTGTTGCATTTGGTCTTGGAGGAGAGGGAGCTGGAATTATCCCCCATTTGCGGCGAACATCTTCCAAATCCTCATGAAAATGTTTTTCATAGTACACACACATGAGATCTGTGGAACGAGCTCCAGCTTTTAGAGCCCATGGAAAGTAATGCTGGTAGAACAAGCTCCTTTGCTTGTCATTAAACCTAGCTGTACCCCCTAGCACAGACATCAAACACATGGGGAGTAGCATCTGTTCAAACTCGATCACCTTTAGTGCTGTTTCTCCAATCAGGTTTGTTGGAAGGCCAAAAAGGGTGTGCCAGAAGTCGTGCACCTCGCGAGCACGCATAGCTACATATGCCAGCTCTTCAGTTTCCATGAATCGCACTGGTGGACGATCATCAGGTGAAAAGTTCCTAGATCCCATAAACTTTGCGTATGCAGCACCAAAAGTGTTATCCGGTAGGTCCCATGCATGCCCCACATTTGTGGAGATCACACGAGGTTGCTCCAACAGTATTTCCTGAGATAGAAGTGTAAATACATCCAAAAAATCAAACCAAAAGTATACATCAAACTAATTATAGACAACTTTAAAAAGGAAAGGACGAAAAGAGCCAACTGAGATAGTGAGTATAATAAAATGGCAAACAATTAAACATATATCATAAGCTTTGATGTCAGTCATCTGAAATACTCAAAATTGTCAAAGTAACCTGACAGTACAGTGGCAAAACTGGACAACCATAAGATTTTACATAATTTACTCCTATCCCACTTCTGAGACTAACATTGAAGTTGCCCTAGCTGTATGTTAGTATGATCTTCCTTGTAACGATTAGCTCTATCAGAATTGGTACAGGTTGCTAGCATATACAGACATAGAGACCCCAAACTTTATAAGACGAGAAAGATGACCAGGAGCATGACAGACAGTGGCTTATTTGTTTGAGCTAGGATAAAACATAATGACTCACTAGGAAAGCAAAAGAGAAGAAAGACACAGCTAAGAGTATCACAGCTTTTGCTTGAGCCATATTGTTCACCGCATAAGCGAGCCCCTATCTGCGCCTTACATCAAGCTATCAATGCATTAAAGTTGTACCTAGGTGTACCTCAACACCTGGATACATGCCTCAAACAGGTATAGGCAAGTTCACAATGCTTTCAGTTAGGTACATGGTGTAAGCGATATAAAGATTCCAAAATATCCGAAATCTCAAATTGAAGATACTAGCAGCTCCGTTCAAGTAGTTAACATGAATTGTATTTTAGATCTTCACTTTTGGTGTAAAGACTCTTCTGCAGTAGATGCTGAATCTATTTTGCAATTTTTGGAAGTCTTGTAAGGGCTGTAGCTTGTAAATACTGTTGCCAGTACATTCTGTACTGATGAACACAATGTTACCATTCTAAAAAAAAATAGCTGAAATCTCAAATCTTAGGGTGGACAAGATGCAGCAAAATAACTACATTAAAGTAGGAGATGCTTACAGGAGGGTAGTGATTGCACTAGAAAACAAAACATTGCAATTTGGGTATTTACTCGATGAAACAAGGGAGAGTTAAATCAGCAATGGCAGATGGCCCCAGAGAACTAGATTCCCATCTCAAGGCATATGAGAGAGCAGAGGCAGATGGCCCCAGAGAACTAGATTCCCATCTCAAGGCATATGAGAGAGCAGAGGAGATGCTCTGGGACATCAATTATTTTATACGCCTCGAAAAGGTTGTATGCAGCATGTTGGTAAAAATAAGGTCTTTGCGCATATAAAATAATTGATGTGGTGCCTTCAGAATTCAAACATCTTTATCTGCCTGTGTGGAAAGCTAATCCTCAATAGAAGTTGTCTCTTCTTTCTCAAAAAGATGCCGAAATCTTTGTACTTGCTTAACATGAAAGAAAACGAGAAGCATGAACTAGGCAAATTGGAGTCATATTATCACAGAAAACTCGAGAGATTGGTTTTTTAGTGTTGCATCAACAGAGATTAAGCACTAATCATGATGAGTATGGTTAACAAATGCACAATCAAATTGGAGGTCATTGAAAGGAGTGATGCATGACGCAACCTAAACCTGCTAAATATAGCTCAACAAATTGCAGCAAATAGTACGGACTACAACATGCAGTATTTCTCAGTCAATTGAGCCAAGTAGACATCACAAATTGGAATTTGAAGAACTAGGTGATCAGTCTTCTCATAATTCTGGGAATTTGGACTCAATGAGCTGCTTTTAAATGGTAGAAGTCAGAAGGAACTGCCTTCATTTATCAGAAACCAGTTGGACCCATTTCATTCAGTTTTGGGTATTCATTTCCTTATTAGCTATCGGTACAAAGTAAGAATGGAGAGCAAGATGCTCAAAACTGGTGCTCTTCGTGAGTTCATGATGACTTCAGTTGTCACCACTCACCGAGGTTCACAAGTGAGCATCAACACATGGTAAACCAAATTTCATATAGGCAAGATATCGATTCTGATTTGGTTCTAGAGCAACCAAAGATCAATGCCTATCAGTTGCTAACTCAGCCTACTGTGGCAACATGCACCAATCTCCCTTCCCTAAAATCACCCTTACAAGAAATATAATTTACAACTATTACAAACCGAATATATAAACAACGAGCAAGCCATTGCATTCAACTGAAAAATGAGCTGAAATAAATGAAGTAAAAAAGGTCTTACTCTGCCTTCAGGGCTCTTCTTCATCCTTTCAAGAACTCTATCAAAAGCTGGTTTCCCTGTTGTCTCACCCAAAGCAGCGATAAGATCTGCCCTTCGAGGATCTAGCAATGCCCCAACTGCGGAGCCAACTGCAACTGCAGCCTGCTGCCAACCTTTCAACCGAATGATACCACTCCTTTCTATCATTGCAACAACCCAATTCTGAAAAACAAACAACTAAACTCTGAAACACACCCTAGAATATGTCCTAGTGGTCAAAAGTGGAATGAGAATCATGAAGTCTTAAGTTCAAAAGAGGCAAAAAACACTAGGTGATTCGTCTCATTTGACTACTGCTTGGTGGGTAGAGTTACCGGTTCCTCTGCTGGAGGGAGGCAGTACGTACCTAGTAGAATAGTAGAAATGTGCACAAGTTTGCCCGACACTATCATCATTTAAAAAATATTAAAAAATTAACCAGGAAACAAAAATTTGAAATCAAAATCCTTAATTTCAACGAAACAGTTACATGAACTTCAAGGACCCGCCAAAATATATCTATTTACAAGCATGATTCGCCAAATGATAAGGAAAATATGATTGAGACATTTTTACAAACAGTTTATGAACAAGCGTGAGATTGTAAATCTTAAAAGAAATTAAGATGGATAAAGGTTATAATGATATTATTGGTGGTTTAAACATTAAAGGGGTACTGCGACTCATCTGCACCTAGACAGCTCAATCTCTGGCGCAAAAGTCGTCTCCAAAGCTACACAGAATATATGTTTTCAGTTGACTGTTTCTGAAAATCATGCGCTGGAGATTAGCAAAGTACACATCAGAAAAGTTCCAAGAAGGAACATTCATGTTGTAGAATGTCAGCTTGAGATTCTGAAACTCCTCGTCTTTAACATCCCTTTGTTCTCCCTCAAAAGCATTAGACTCCAACTTGAGCGCCTCCAAATTCTCCAAATTTGCTATGATTGAAATTTCATTACATGGTAATTGACATGATGACAAGATCAACTTCTTCAGATTCCTGGGGAAGTTGACTCAAATCGCCTTGCACTATGTTTCAGCAAATAGACTTTTAGAGATTCAAGTTTATTCAGAGATTCTAAACCTGGAAGCCAAATGCATCTCTGATCACCTTGTGACTCATAAACCAAGCACCTCAGTTTTACTAAATTGGGTACTTTTGACACAAACTGTTGGAACTCCTCACCTACAGGTAAGTCTGCAAAGGAAAGCCATTGTAATTTATCTAAAGGGGGGGACGTCTCAAACTCTGCGACGTTGCACAATGACAGCTGGTTTACCAGTCACTTCCAAATATTTTAAGCTTACGATACCCCATATTGCATGTGATAGATTAATCTGCATGATTCCCTAAGTATCAACGTTTTTAAGCTTTTGAGCTCGGATAACCACGAGGGATCTGCCTCAAAATTCCCCTTCAGGGCCAGGTATCTTAAATTAATCAAAGCTTGAACAGGGGATGTACTTCTTAATGTGATGCATGCCAAATCCAACATCCTCAATGATTTTGATAAAGTCTGTGTTGGTTCGATTTAAATCTTACCTCCTTGGAAATTCAATTTTAGACAAGCAAAACTCACGTAATGGATCATACATGCGAATTGCTTTCACCTCATCAACGAAACTCCTTTGGACAACCATTACAAGGTTATTATCTACTATCTCCATCACGTAGCCCTTTGCTTCATCCTCTGCGCTCTTTAATTCATTACCTACTGCATATTCTTCAGCAACCCAATGTTGTATCAACTCTCGGACCAAGAGTTCATCTTCACAAAATCATCCAAAGTAAAGAAAACAACGCTTCAATCGAGAAGGTAAAAGGTGAAACTCAACTCAATTATGTCCATGCACTTCTGAATATCACCAGCAGCACATGAACTTAGACCATTGGCAACTTCTTCCCAACAAATTTCTTCCTTATTCAGTTTTGAAAGAACACCAGTTACCAAAATAATTGCAAGTGGAAGCCCTCCGCAGCTTTGTGCTATTTTCACTCCTATCTTCTCAAGTTGCGGAGTGCAACTTTCTTCTCTAAACACCTTCTTTTGCAATAAGCACCAACTTTCTTCACCTGTGAATAAACGAACATGATGAGGAGCACTAAAAACTTCAGTATAAGAAGCCACTTTTTCGTGTCTAGTTGTCAAAATGATTCTGCTGCAGCTGCAATCATCTGGAAAACATCTTTTTAAGTCATCCCGTACTTCAGCGCTCCATAAATCGTCAATGACAATGAAATATTTCTTTCTTAGCAAATGTCTTCGCAGCTCAACTGCTAGTTCATCATCGCTCCTTGTGTTGTCATTCGGAGGAACCAAATTACCCAATAATTCAAGCAATGTCTTTCTCTTATTATATACTTGAGAAATAGTGCACCACGAACAAACATCAAAGCGATCGATTATATCATTATGAGTATACAATCTCTTCGCCAAAGTTGTCTTACCTATTCCAGCCATTCGAACAAAGGAGACCACATCTAAATGTTTCAGGCCCCGAACAAGTCGTTGTATCAGCTCTGCTGTCTCATCCTCAAATCCCATAATTTCTTCTGAAGTTGTGGTCATACTTGATTCAGAAAACGTGCTTCTTCTTGGCACAATTAACTGGACGTTGACTTGATTGTGTGGAAGCTGATGTTGCAGACTTCTGGCAAAGATGGTGCTCGATATATATGGTTGTTAAACAAGGGTATATAATAAAGTTGGAGAGAAAAATGTAAAAGATGAAGTGAGCAAATTATTCCCACAAAAGGCTCAATTTTTACTAAACATAGAGTTATTTTGTAGGGAATCAAATGATTGAGATATCTTTGAATTGCTTTTGCTATGGAAGTACGTGTATTCACAGAAGACAACTCCTTTTATAGGAGTACCAGTTAAGAAACACATGCTATGCATGGTCCTACATCGCAATTTATTATTTTTGTTGACATTAGTAGCGTGGAATAACTATGTTGATTAACAGTCTAACATAGCTAATTGATTGGATCTGTTCTATCGCAAACAATAAAATATGATTAGTTTACAAAAAATCATGTACATTAAGTTGGTCAACAAAATGAGGGAGACAAATTTGAGAATGTTGTCAATACGTATCTCTTTCTCTGTAGTTACTATGACACAAGTGGAAGAAAAATAATAGTAAAGGTTAGGAAAGAAGAAGTAAATTATTGAAAGGGGGCAAAGAATTAGGTAAACTTTTTTTATTAAAAAAATAAAAATAAGGTAAGTATTAGATGCGTTCCCACTTTAGATCTATACACTTCTTTTCAATTTCCTCACAAAAGGATTGACTTGTTCTGGCATGTCATCAACTAAGAAACACAACAAATAAGTCCAATTGACTGTTATTTTCTCATATGTACATGCCTCTGAAAATGAGATGTGAACTCGTTTTGGTAAGTAAACCTATCAACTTTGAAGTCCCATAGTGTTCATTCTGTGAAGAAGAAAATAATTACCAACCATAAATTGAAGTTTTATAGAGCTATGATGTTCAAGGACGGATATGCCGTTAAAGTTATGAGTTCAACAAAATCCAATGGCTTTGGCGTACGCCTTTATATTTGTGATAAGAAATTCATCAGATATATATAACCTACTCAGAACCTAGTACGCAAAAAGGATTGCGGTTCAGAACTCACAAACTTAAATTTCTGGATCGTTGATGTTACAAAACAAGGTTTAATAAAATTCCTACTTGCCACGACTAGTCCACATTGAATAAATATTCACATGACACGTTAAAGGGAGATGGAAATCAATATGTTCTATGAAACAATACAAAACATTTTAGTTTCATAAAATCGTGTTCGAGTTAGCTTGCACGCAACTCGACTAATTACACGGGATACTGCTACCTCTCACCAGCAACAGGCACCAAGTAACTTTGTCCACCAAGGATTTGAACCCGAGAGCTTATAGTTTTGAATTCACTTCTTGACAACTAGATTACACCCTTGGGTGTAAAGTTTAAACCTATTATTATAACATATTAACCATTTGAAGTCAATGCTCCTTTATTCTTGCCATTTATTTTGAAAGATAGACACTAAAAAAGGCTTTACAAGTACAAAGCATTTTTTGCCATAACATAAAAGTATTCTGCTAAGAAAACAAATGAGTTTTCTAAAAGGATTTCTGGTTAATACGATTAAGATTCTAATTCTGGTATGAAACACTGGACTATGTCTATCCAGTGTTTGTTTACCGGTATTAGCTAATACCATTATAAATTTTATAATAATATCTTGGTATTATTTGTCAATAATAGCATGATCACTTAACCTAGAATAGTTACCAACATGACAACGCACGCCCC
>MCJB01012018.1:78520-92951 GCA_002018475.1 Nicotiana obtusifolia
CCTCAAGATCCCTACCATTGTCATAACTGAAATATTCTATGTTCAAATTGGAAACAAAATTGTATCCAAATTTATCCATCTTCATACCAAACCAAATGGTTTGGATTATACGTCGTATTATCCTATTTTTAATTCAATGAACCAAATAAAACACTAGCACAAAACCATGGATTATTAATGCCAATATTATCCATCCTACATAACTTTGTCTATGAACCAAACGTCCCCAAAAAGATTCAATAAACAAAATAACGTGGGTATCACTTGTCATGATGAGCCCATCCCATTAGTTGCATACCGACAATATTATCATTTTCGAGCTCGTTCTATTTTAGAGTTTATGCCCCAACTATTTTAAGTGTAGAGTAACGATTACTATTTATTTTTAAAAGAATTCAACCAAAAACATATATTTCATTTGTAATTTTGCTCCCAAGCCTACAGCGTACAGTTGTTGTTCACCTTCCCCCAAATTCAAGTTCTTATGCGTTACTTATCCGCCACAGAAGCACCACTTCCTGTCCCACTTGCATGTGTTAAGCATGTCGTCCGCATCCATTCTGAGCCAATCGAACTCTTCATAAGACTCATAGTTACATTATTTGCAGCTTCCTTGTTCACACAAAGCGGATTCGGAATTGTCTTTAATTCCAATGCATAAATAATATCAAGGGAATAGGGACATTGACGAAGATGTCACACATCATATTGGAGCGGGATAGATAAAATGGAGGCTTACATCCGGTGTTTTGTGTGATAAGAATGTATCGCCTAGACTTAAAAGTAAGCTCTACAAAGTGGTGGTTAGACCGACTATGTGGGGCAGAGTGTTGGCCAGTTACCAACTCCCATGTCCAGAAGATGAAAGTAATAGAGATGAGGATGCTGAAATGAATGTTCAGGCATACCAGGAGAGGTAAGATTAGAAATAAAGTTATTCGAGACAAGGCGAAGTGGCTCCCGAGGAGGACAAGATGCGAAAGTGAGGTTAAGATGGTACGGGCATGTGAAGAGGAGAGGCGCAGATGCCCCCATGTGAGAAATTGGCCGTGGTAGGCATGAGGAGAGATAGAGGAAGGTCTAAGAAGTATTGGGGTGAGGTGATTAGCCAGAACATGGCGCAACTTCAGCTTACCGAAGACATGACTCTTGATAGGAGGTGTGGAGATCGAAGATTAAGGTAGAGGTTAGGAGGTAGTTGAATGTATTCCTCTGCTATTCCAGTGGCAGCAGTATTAGTCTTGTATTTTTGTTCGTAGAGTTACATTCTACTTATTATTTCTTTCGCTTCAGTTATTTTACTATATCGATGTTATTACTTCTTGTTGCTACTGCTCTTTTACATTTTGTCCTAACGCCGAGGGTCTTCGAAAACAACCTATGTACCTCCACAAGGTAGGGGTGAGGTCTCAGTACACACTACCCTCCCCAAACCCCACTTGTGAGATTATACTAGATATGTTGTTGTTGTATAAGATATATCGTTTGCAAAGAGCAGAAGATAGGGTAAATAATTTCTTAAAACGATAGGAAACTAGCATTTAAATTGGAGAGATTAGCCTGACCCCTAACTCGATATTGGAAGTTTGTAGGTAAACGATGGAGGTTGTTGTGAACATGGATAAGTTAGATAACGCTTATGGGCCAGTCATTTGGATAAAGGTTGGCCAAGCTATTAGGCCTGGGCTAAACCGCAATATGGCCAAGGAATTAAACAGCCCAACGAGATCTAGGTTGAGTAGGGAAGTACGTAACAAAGGGAATAAAAGGGTGTCAACGGCAGTTTTGGATATTATGCGAATTATGTCAACTGCTTAGGCAAATTCTATGTTTCCTCATCCCCAATTCTCTCTGTACTCCTCATCCCCTTCTTCTACTATGTTTGTTCTTAGCAATTTCTTTTCAGTGTTTAGTTTACCTTTGTAATTCCCATTTTGATCATAGTGATATACACTTGTTAATTTGTTCGGCGTGGAATTGTGTGTGTTTAGTGTTAGGTTCGTTACAGAGGTCTGTATAAACCTAAATCGATTAGCACAAATAAAGATTTTTAATTCGTGTTATTCTAGAATTAACTTTCACAAAATGCAAAGTTCCAACACATGACTCTTTTTTTCCGGAAAAATATTAAAATTTGACACCTGAAATGTGATTTTCATTGAGCAGTTCTGAATTATGATTTTCTTGGTCGATTCTCTGTTGGTCGTTGCTCATTTTCTGACTATTGGACGGAGTCGCCGAGGAAATAAATTCTCCGTTGGTTTCCCTCGCTAATTGCCGCCATTGCTGGGAAATCAATACTATTTTCTCTTTGTCCGATGGATAGTCTGGAAATTGGGGGAAATTCATCTTTATTCCTTATTGACTATCTGAACTACGTCTGCTCTTTGTATGGACAATTTCAGTCTCATGTTATTTGAGACTTGTTTTATTTTTCAGCTAATACTTTAAACGGAAAAGGGACATTTATGGCACTCTACTTTCAAATATTGTATAAAAAAACGTCTGTTTCACTATTTGGCCTCTAGGGTCCCTACCGTTATACTTCCAGTCATAAATATTTCTATTTTAAAAGGGCAAGTCGCGTGTCGCCTCCTGAACAAGTGTCCCCACCTCAAACAAAATAAACCCATATATTACAAAAGGTGGACGAGGGTATTAGGACTCTACAAAATATGATTTCTGACCATTTCAATATAATTAATGTATTCGCTGTAGAGGATAGTGAAATGGGAGTTAATGTTCCTTATATCGTCGACCACAATGAATCACAAATAGTAGGTTGTGAGGTTGCAACTGATTGTAGTTCAAATGAGAGTGAAGACGATACTATTTTTTTAGATTATGACTCTGAAGATTTAGAAGTACTTGCACTACAAAAGATTTCTAATAAGTTGATTGAATACAAAGAACTGTATAAAGGAATGACATTCAAAGATATACCTGAGGCTAGAAAAATGATAAATTTGTATTGCTTAGCAAACTGTTATGGTTTAAAACAACTCAAGAGTGATACAAGAAGACTGAGGTAGAGGTGTGAGGTCAGTTGCCCCTTTGTTTGTCTCATTTACGAGGATAAAGAATGGTGGTGGGGTCAAAATCAAAACTCTTAAGTCAAAATGTAAGTGTACTTTGCATATGACAACCCTCTGATTGATTTTAATATTATAGCAGAATATTTTAAGAACAAGATGCAGGAGAATCCTATGATCAAAGTTAAAGAGATGAGAGTGATATTAAAAACACGTTCAACATCAATGTTAGCCATGCAAAGTGTAAGAAGGCAAAGAGAATGATACTTGAATGCTTTGTTGGTAGTTTTACTTATGAGTATAATAAGATAGAGGCATATGCTAATGAATTGAGGCTGACTAATCCACGGAGTGATGTAATAATTACCTTATCAAAAGATTCACCTGCCGAAGAAAAAAGAAGATTTTCTAGGATATATATATATATATATATATATATATATATATATATTTCCATGCTCTAAAAATGGGGTTTAAGAGTGGGTTAAGACCCTTTATTGACTTGAATGGAACTTTCTTGAAAGGAAAGGCCAAAGGTCAACTTTTAGTTGTTGCTGCTCTACATTCAATGAATCATTTTTATCCTATTGCTTGGGTTGTTGTGGATAAAGAAACAAAGGTCGCCTGGACCCAGTTCTTGACATTGTTGAACAATTCATTAGACCTCAAGCTGGGGAAGGATACACATTTATGTCAGACATGCAGAAGGTACTTATACTATTTCACTTCAATGTTATTCTTTTAGATTTATTGACAATTTCCTTTTAATTTTAAATATTTAATTTTCTACATTCTTATATGTAGGCTTGATTGAGGCGGTTCAGGCATTAGTTCTTGATGCACACCGCATATACTGTGTGAGGCACATAGAGGCTAATTGGTGTAGAAGATAGGGTGCTGGGGATTTGAAGAAAAAGTGCTTGTGGTGGTGTGCATGGAATAGCTATGAAGAAGACTTCGAGGACCAATTAAAAAACTTGGGGGAAATTGATAAAGAAACTACTGAAGACTTGTTGAGGTATCCTCCACAATCATGATGTAGAGTATACTTTGACACAGTATGCAAGAACCAATAAGTGGACAATAACCTAACAGAATCCTTCAACTCATGGATATTGGATGCTAGGCACAAGCCAATTATTAGAATGCTTGAGGACATAGAGTTAAGTGATGAATATGCTAAGAGAGCATGAAGGTGATATGATGACATGGACTGAAAATGTAAGTCCTCGTACCATGCAATTATATTATCAAGTCTTGAATAGTGCACAAAAAGGTAATGTTGATTCTAATGGACAAGATAGTTATGAGGTGAATAAAACTTCTGAAAAGCATAGAGTGAACATCTTACTGAAAAACTGCACTTGCAGAATATGGGACCTCACTGGAATCCCATGTCCTCGTGCTATTAGAGCATTACTGTACAAAATATTGAACCCTTTGTCGGAGGTTCATTGGTGGTTCACCAAGAACGCTTATCTCTCCACCTATGCACATAAGTTAGCACCAATTAGAGGAGAGAAGTTCTGGAAGATAGAGCCAGCTCATGCAATGTAGCCAACCTGCTAATGAATATGGTTGGTATGCCTAAAATGAAGAGGACTAGAGAAAAGAATGAGACAATAAACAGGCAACGAGAGTGGTCTTAAACCAGAAAAGGTAGGGTGATGACTTCTTCTACATGTGGAAAGCCTCGGCATAATGCTAGGGGATGTCAAAAGGTAACCTAACACCATTACTATATTATTTTAATAAATTAACATATAGTCCTAATTTTGTTACTTTATTACTTTGACAACAAAGCAAGGGAAAGCAGCTACATGTTGTTAAGAAACCAAAAAAGAGGCCAAGGACATTAGTTGATGAGGATGTTGAGGACACCATGGCCATATCTCTACCTGCTGCAGGTCTATCGTTAGAAGAGGAGCTGCAACTAACACTACCACAAGCCAGTGAAGACAGCAGCAATTCTAGACCTCATTAAATGTTTATGCAAACACCATGTTTGTCTAGGAAGCAATGCATCAGCAGAATTTGACTATCCAGAAGCAGACAATCCAGACCCACCTATATTGTCAAGGCGTGTGTTAGAGGCAAAGACTAGACTCCAAAGGAGGGAAAAACTAGGCACAACAAACGGAACAAAGACTATTAACTTTGTCGGTGATGCCAGTGGTGTGAGTTTTCCAACACAACTTCACCCAAAAATCATACATGAAGAGGAAAAGTTGCCATAAACCAACTAGAGAGACAACGACTAGCCAAGTTGAAGTCAAAAAAAGGAAATGGCAATCCACAGAACTAGTCAAGTTCTGAACATGTTGTCACACCTCCTTTTTCTCGAGGGATAGGGGAGTTTTTTTCAATTAGAGTGACATTATTCGAGATGGGATTATTTATTTTATTTTTCAGAGTCGCCACTTGGGATAATTATTATGGTATCCCAAGTCACCGGTTCATTTTAAAATCCCAAATCGAAGAAATTGACTCTATCTTTAGTGTGCGAACAAGAAGATCGGGTAAGTAATTTTGTTAATCCAGGAGAAGGTGTAAGGCACTCCGGAGTTGCGTAGTTTTAGCACGGTCGCTCAACTATTAATAATTGGCCTAATTATTTGACTTATTACATGTTTAAAAACTATTGTGCATTTTTAACTTTCTAACCACTTTTTAATTATTTCTTTAACCAATTTTAGTATTTATGGGATTCATTGAGCAAGTCGCGATGTCGTGCACTCGTTTGTTTTAGTGCATATTGCGAATTGCGTCACGTGAAACACACCCACGATCCACAACATGTTAATTTTATTATTATTTGAAGTTGAGGTCAAGTCGCGTGAAACGCGCTCTTGAGTTGGGGTTTATGTATCATGACTATGCCACGGGAATCGTACCCATAGTCATGATCATTTGTTATTAGTCGCGCATAAAGCATTCTAACGTATTCATGATTTGTTTCTAAAATTGAGGTTAATTGTAAGACTAGGAATTTATGGAGTAATAATTGTGGGAAGAGTGTAAGATTGGATAGATTATTCATCTTGAGCCAGATGTTTTGATTTTGGCCTAATTAATTAAATTAATGTTCTATATACTTAACTGAATACCAAAGATCCAATTATTTTGCAAGACCAAACAGTGGTCCTCTTATACGACCAAATATTCATTCCTATAATTTCAAATAAAATTCAGCTGAGATGAAATCTTATTCAACTAATCTATTTAGAAACATACAAAAAGGAATCTAAAGCCATAATAAAGATAAACAACAGTAATGAACAAAATGGCATAGCAAATCCCGCGTGAACTCTCATTTTTAACATAGAAACCAAAAGACGAGTTTTCAGCAATTTAAAACCAATTTCATGAGACTAATCAGAGAACGTATTTGAAAGCTTATATGGACAGAGGCTATAAAATTGTCACCTCAACAAGATCTTATTGGCATGTAAATTAATAACAATTGAAGAATCGAAAAGAAAGATGAGAATAAACCTCAATGAAGTAAAATTTCTTCAATATTGATAAGGCGAGACTGTACAATCGAGTATCTTTCAACTAGCAAAAGTTAAACTTCAACAGAACCCGGACAGAAAACCCCGTCGTGAAACTTGAACAATGACCTCACTTTTAAACCGAAATCGAACAACCACGGCTACACCTTATTGGGAGATAACTGTGCTATGGAGATGGAGAGATGTTGGTTTAGGATTTACATGGCTGAAACGTGTAGTTTAACAGCCATTTTCGATGAAAAGGGGGTTTTTCTCTGAATGCGTCCTCATTTTTCAGATCTTTTTTTTGAATTCTAAATTTCGACTATGTGTTTGGGGAAGGAAAAATTGTGTGGATTTTTAGATTTCCTTCTTCCGTTCTTTGAGAGTGAGGGGTGGGCGGTTGACTGAGAAGATGGGTTCCTTCTGTTAGAGAGGAGGAAGGGACGCGTAGTTTGAAACCAAACTACGTCGTTTGGACTAACTTGTAGGCAAATTTCTGGACCGAGTATTGGGATTGGGCTGGGGCGGAATGTGGCAAACATTGGGCTTGAAACAATGACCCAGTCCGATTTTTAGCTTAGTATCCCTTTTCTATCTTTTCCTTCTTTTATAGACTTTTCAAAAATAGTCACATTACTTCTAATTGAATTTATTTTGTAAAAAGACCTAATTAGAATTTTAACTAATTAATTAAACTAATTTATTAAAGCTAATGTGTTTTTTTATGTTTTTTTTTAACCATGCTTCTAACCTATGATTAATTCTTAAATACAATTAACACGCTAAATGAAAGATAAAAATATTTTTGATAATTTTCATGTTTAAAATATTTTAAAATATGCATGAACAACGTGGATAAAAGCAAAACAAATAAAAAATTCCTAAATTTTTATAACATCAATTAAAATTATGTTTAGACTATTTTTAAGATTAATTTCCTATGTGGGGCAAAAATTAGGTGCTCACACATGTGACAGTTTTTAGCCTTTTATATGATGTAATTAGTGCATGTGAAAATACTTTTAAATTAAGTGGTAGGTCATTTAACTATTGAATATGGATGTCATTTTATTATTTGGGTGGTATCAGTTTTTTGGGTTGTAAAGTGACATCCCTTTTGGGTCTTTTTAATTGAATGGTGTTGAATTATGTTGTTGATAAATGAAGTTATGTAATTGTTATGATATGTTGCTAGATTTTAATGTCAATTCATATTTTCCAATAATGAAATTCACTGTTCAGCTATTTGTTTCATTGTCCAGCTGTCTAATTCATTGTCCATTCATTAATAATGTTGAATTATACTCTACAAGTTATATTTGAAAATCACAACTATATCAACAAACTAACATTGCAACAAAGTTGTATACTTAAACAACCAATAAAACATAAGAGAATACATTACTGTTAGTTGGAAACTTAACAATACAAAGCAGCAATGCAACCTAACATTAGATACCCACAAATTAGACACCTACATGTTAACACCCAATTAGAGCTAACATTACAATGAACACATCTCCTAAGCCATTCATTTCTTCATTGAATCAGTAATGAATCCCAAAAACAGTGCCGATGTTTTCAGTAGAATGAAAAATGTGGATCATTCTACTGAAATCAGTAGAATGATCCACATCTTTGATATTTTCTTTTCCAGTGTTGAAACTTTAACCAGTTGAGAATAGTTTTTGACCTCCATAGCAGCTACTTCTTGCTTCAATTTCTCCATGTCTAACTTAACAACATCCACTGACGACCCTAATTCTCTAATTGCATTCATCGGTAAATCTGGGAAAACTTCATCTTCCCACAAGAAAAACCGACATGAATAAACATGTCAATAACATTAAATTACATTTAGACTAAAAAACTTATAAATTATACAATAAAAATGCCTAAAACATATGCAAAAAAAAAAAAAATAAGCAAACTTTACAACAAAAACAACTAACCTTAGGCTTAGGACATTTATAAAACTTCATTTCAAGATTATAAATAGTTGTGAATGTTAAGTGACTAGCTATCATACCACAAAGACATTTAATATGAGATTAATAGCCTCCTTGAGACATTTCACATTTGAGGAGAGATGAGAGTAGTTGAGCAGAAAATTTCACTCTTCAACTGAACCCTATAATTTACGCTTATAGTGGTATTAGGAAGAAGAAGGCATATGATGAACGTGTTATATTAAAAGGTCTGGGTCAGTTCTATCCAACGTGGCTTTCCAAGTGGCATTTTAATTGTTTGGTTGGACAGGGGTTAAAAGTAAGGGTAATTTTACCCACTTTCCTAACGGTAGGCCTTTAAATTGCTTGATAGTATAACGGGGGAGAAAAATGTACTATTTACCAAAGCAGAGGGGTATATTAGTACCCTTTTCCTATTTAGTAAGTCAAAAATGTATAGATCCAACTGTTTGAAATAAGTTGAAAAAAACCTTATATATTTGAAAATTAGTAAAAGTACTATAAGTCGTAGTAATAAATAATTCAAAATACTTTTGAAAGGCATATAAGAAAATTGGGGTAAAAAGAATTTTGTTTAACTCTCGAAATTCAAACAGTGCCATATAAATTGAAACTGATGGAGTAAAATTCAATAGTACAACTCACCTAGAAGTAGACGGCACCGAACCTCTTAGATTTAGGGATCGTTTGATACAATGGTGAGATATCCCCTGGGGTGAAATATCCCCGTGAGATTAGTTATCTCACCTTCAATAAAGGATAATTAATCCCGTCATTTACTGTAAAATTTCTCTCAGGACGAGCTAATGTCTATAATTAAATATGTGATAAATATGATCTCAAATTCTACCATGAGATTATTATCCTTATCTCATGTATCAAACGATCCTTTAGGAGATAAGGTTTGGGAACAACACAAGTACAACATCACTCGGGCATGCAAATTACAAATCCACTTGGCATTTTTAACTGCAAGTTCCCATGCTACATGGATCTCCGTTAGGATTAGGGGTGAATATGTCTACTTCATTGACGATAGGGACATATTTGGATGCAAAGTGAAACGGAAGATAAATATGAACTATACACTAGAGTAGAGGGATAAATTTGGCCTTTTTTTCCCTTGTTTAAACCAAAAATATTGGAATGAAACTAATAAGCAATTGGTCGATTTCTGCAAAGATATCTTTTTAAGTAGGAATATGTTGGAAGACATGAAGGATACCTATATTATCTTATTCCTAAATGTATAAATACTGAAACTATTCGATAATATAGACCTACTAGCCTGTGTAATACTGCCTACAAAGTGATCATCAAAATCATTGCTGATAGAATAGAACTCTTGATTTCCAATAACATTCATCCTACACAAACCAACTTTATCAAAGAGAGAAATGCCTCGGATAGTGTAGTTTATAAAGACCACTTTAAGGCTCTAAAAGGGGGTAAAACTTTAAGACATTGGATAACCTTATCCTATTAAAGTAACCCTCAAAAAATAATAACCTTATCCAAATATAGCAGAGTAACTCTCTGTAAACTTTAAAATAATCTAATGTCTTCTCTTGGATAATATCTCGTGCGGGAACAAAGATATCATTACTAGTTGTTTATCCATAAAACACGCAAGAAAATAAAATATTTAGGGTTTCCCATGATTACCACCCTCCAAAAAATATTTTCAGATCATTATAGATTATTAAATACTAGGCTTACTCTGGTATTATTTGGTATGTTCGTAATAATAATATACAACAACAACAATATACCCAGTATAATTTCACAAGTGTTTGCCTGGGAAGGGTAGTGTGTATGCAAACCTTACCCTTACCTGACAAGGTAGAAAGGCTGTTTTCAATAGACTCTCGGCTCAAGAAAAAGTGAAAAGAGAGAAAGGAAGAAGACGAAGAAGAAAGAAAGAATAGGGGGACAAAGGACGATAAGGAAAATGGGGGAAAAGACAACTACATCAACATCAACAACAACAACAACGATGACGAAACAACATGTAAAAGATAAAATAGCATCAAATAGTAACAAACTGGAAAATACGACACACAGAGCGAACGAAATAATAAGCAAATACTAGGGGTCAAAGAATACACAAAAAAACAAAGGAGCTACTAATACTACTGAAAGAGAATGGGGAACTCTCGACGACCTACTATCTAACTACCCTAATCTTCGACCCCCACCCCCTTCTATCCTGGGTCATGTCCTCAGTGAGTTGAAGTAGTGCCATATCCTGCCAAATCACCTCTCCTTAATACTTCTTCGGCCTTCCTCTACCCCTTCTCAGCCCCGCCGCAACCATCTTCTCACACCTCCTAACAGGAGCATCCGTACTCTTCCTCTGCACGTACCCGAACCATCTTAGCCTCAACTCCCGCATCTTGTCCTCCACAAGGGGCACTCCCACGTTGTCCCAAATAACTTCATTCCCAATCTTATCTCTCCCGATATGCCCACACATCCATCTCAGCATCCTCATTTATGCTACTTTCATCCTGTGAACATGGGAGTTCTTGACTGGCCAACACTCAACCCGATGCAATATAGTAGGTCTAACCACCAATCTGTAGAACTTACCTCTTTATGGTACCTTCTTATCACACAAAACACCGGATGCGAGCCTTCATTTGATCCACCTCGCACCGATACGGTGGGAGACCTCATCATCAATCTCCCCGTTACCTTAGATTATAGATCCGAGATACTTGAAATTACCCCTCCTCGGGATGACTTGGGTATCAAGCTTCACATCCACGTCCGCTTCATGAGTCTCATCACTGAACTGACACTCCAAGTATTCCGTTTTGGTCCTGCTCAACTTGAAACCTTTAGACTTTAGGGTCTGCATCCAGACCTCCAGCTTCGCATTAGCCCTGCTTCTTGTCTTATCAATTAGCACTATATCATAGGCAAATAACATGCACCATGACACATCTCCTTGAATGTGTTGCGTCAGTACATCCATCGCCAGAGCAAGTAAGTACGAGGCCTCAAAATTATTAATGTATTAATGGAACCTGCCCAGACAAAAATTTCTACAAGCTAAATATCGATAGCTCATGTATGGGAGTTAACCATGTTAATAACATCCTTACAGGATCATTGGCCCTTTTTCATGTTGTGTTGGAGAATAAACTCCTTTCCTTAATTATTTTTGTGGTAACTATGGACTTTTATTAGTTACCAAGAACAATACATATCCGCCGCCTAGCTAACTCTCCCAGCTGACCAAATCAACACTCGCAAAAAAAAAAAATTATATATAAAACTCTAGAATACAAGTTGCTGCACTTTACTCCTAATTCTAAGGGGTTGCTCGGACATTAGATATATAGGCAATTTCTTTAGCTATCTGCTTCCATCCTCTACTCATTTGCTCAAATACTCCCTCATTCCTTTCTATCCAAGTGCTAGGAATATATTCAGCACACACCATTTTGAAGAGTTGGGCTTCTAGTGATCTTCCTTTAGACTTCTTTAATGCCAATTGGCAATATTATTCCCAGTCTCCCGTTCCCCCACTAAGGCTGTGGCCCACGGTGGGCCTGGCCCAGGACCGGCCCAGGCCCGCGGTCCTGGTGGGCCTAACGGGCCTGTGGTCCGGTCCCTAGCGTTCTTGGGCCTCAAACGGGGCAAGGCCCGTCGCGGGCCGGTTTTAAAAAAATGCCCGGCAGGCGGGTCTGGACCGGGCCCAACGGTAACTTTTGAAAAAAAAAAAAATTTTTGAAAAAAAATAGCCAACGGCTAGATTTTTAAAATCTAGCCGTTGGAGCCTCAATTTGACCGTTTGGGGTTCAGAAAATAGCCATTTTGGCCCCCAAACTCTAATTTAACCCCAAACTTTTTATAAATACACTTTTTACCTATTCCCACCTATAAATACCCCCCCATTCTTTCATTTTTAACTCACAAAATCTCTCAATCTCTCTCAATCCCCCTCAATCTCTCTCTAATTATTTCCATAAGTGCTCATATTATTATTACAATTTCGTGAAAAATTGTGAAGTTGGTGAATTGAAGTATTAAAGTCTTCAAGTCTTCAACAATTATCAATTTTCAAGAAGTTGTTCGTTAAACCGGTAACCTCGTTCCAACTATTTAATTTTTAATATATTGTTGTGTTTGTTTTAATTAGTTTAATTATAATTAATATGGATTTTTCTTTGAAAAAAATGTTCGGTGGTAAGGGCAAGGGAAAATCTAAAATTGGCCAATCTAGTAGCCAAGCTACTCCTCCTCCCCCTGTTACCCGTCCTCCTCTACCTAATATTCTTGATAGTGATCATCCTTTAATGCAATTTTCCGATAGTCAATTTTATCACGATATTACACCCGATAATCGATTAGATGATGAAACGATGAACGCTCTTTATGGTACTGAAACCCAACCCGATTTACATGAATCCCAACCCGATATAGATGAAACGTAACCCGATTTAGAAGATACACCTACTAGTCCTAATAATAACCCAACTGATGACCCTCCTGTATTAACCCCTACATTTGATAGAAGACCTCCTAAACGGGCCGAACCATCTCTTGTTTGGCACTTTTTTACTCAATTAAGAGAACAAAATAAAGCTAAGTGTAAAAATTGTGGGTCAGAGTTGGCTCATAAATATACCGGCAACCGTAGCGGTACGGGTACTTTAACTAGGCACATAATGAAACACCCTTATGAAAAACAAAGATATTTGCAAATGAAAGCTGCGGAACAGGGGGCGGGCGGATCTAATCAGGTTGCAACTAGTGCTGGTTCAAACTTAGTACAACCCGGTATTAACACGGTTACCGGGGGTATTTTATACTACGATCCAAACAAGGATCGTGAAGAACTAGCAAAATGGTAACAGTTATGTGTTTACCATATAGCTTTCCTTCGAACCCCCATTTTATACAATATATTAGAAAAATTTATAATCATACATATAAAGGATGGCCTCGTGCTACCGTGAAGGCCGACATTTACAAGTATAAGCACGAATACTAACAGTATTTGCGATATCTATTTACCCATATAGATTGTCGCATTGCAATTACTACAGACATAGGTAGAAGTGCCAAACACTGTGATTATTTAACCGTCACTAGTCATTGGATAGACGAGGACTGGATAATGCAAAAACGCATTATCGCATATAGAATAATTAACTCACGCCACACTGGCAAATTTATAGCTAGCACGTTAACAGACATTTCTAAATATTTTTGCATTACTGATAAAATAATGTCTGTTACCATGGACAACGCGTCTAGTAACACCCACGCAATAACTATGCTTACAACTACCCTAAATCCCTCTTTTTCTAATATTTTTCATGTTAGGTGCATTTGTCACATTTTTCATTTAATTGTGGGGGACGGAATGAGCTTGTTAAACGTAGAAATTGAAAAGGTTAAAATGGCTCTTAATTGGCTTTTTTATTCAAACCGTAGAAGTAGACTTAGGGAATATTTCAAAAAATGTGATGAATGTGGCCTTAATGAAAGAAAGGTTCCTAAACCTTGCCCGACTAGATGGAACTACATGTACGAAAGTCTTGTAGTTGCATACGAATATAGAAACCTGATTACCGCAACATACAATTCTCGTGTAGGTCGCGGTGACATTTATCAAGACGACGAACACCTAAATAATCAAGATTGGAATAATGTTAAAATACTTATAGATTTTCTAGAAGTATTTTCAGTAGCAACTAACGACTTATCTGGTCAGTATTATCCTACTATTTCTAACTGTTTAGTATATATTGCTGCACTTGCTAATTTATTTGATCATTTTTCTGAGGGTGGTGACATTTATCAAGCTGCCATAGTTTCTATGAAACAAAAATTCAAAAAATATTTTTTCCCTAACCCCCTATTTATGGCGTTGCCGCCCTACTAAACCCTACTATGAAATTAGGAGGTCCCCATT
>MCJB01012029.1:6162-90980 GCA_002018475.1 Nicotiana obtusifolia
CAAGGTTAATGGGCAAAGAATCAAGCACTACTTGGGAGTAGATGGAGAAAAACATGTGGTAGAGCAGCTGGCTCTAAAAGATGATCAAATCCCAACTACAGAATGATTGCAGAAGCATCCTAGCCTCGTCGTGCCGCGACGTTAAATCAAGCGCTTCATGGGAGGCAACCCATGTGTGGTATCATTTGCTTTTGTTTGTGTTGTATTTTTATTTATGTAGAATTCAATATCACATTTGTACTTAGGGATATTTGAAGGGTTTTAGAATGCAGGAATGTGACGAAAGGATACAGGAACTGAAGAGGAGTGTTTGAAACTGCAGAAAAACATCAAGGTGAAAAATGCTGCACAAATGTGATCGCATTTAAGATATGCGAACCGCATTTGTGCCGCAAACTGAAGCAGAAACTTGAGCAAATATAGCTGGCATAAATGCGACGAAGCTCAACAGTTTGCGGTTCGCATTTAAGTTATGCGAACCGCATTCTCACCGAAAACAGAGATAGAGAATTCATCTCAAAAGTATGATTAAAATGCGGTGGAAACTCCTACTATGTGGTTCGCATTTCAATTATGCGAAACTTAAATCATCGCATAATTTCCAGGTACGTATTCGCATTCCCTCCTTTTCTAAATCCTTCAATCTAAGTATATATATAATTAAAAAAAAAAAAACATAAACAAACAAAAAGAGAAGAGAAAACGGCAACAGAGAAAGACCTCCGACGAACATCATCGGAAAAGTAAAAGTGCAAGTTCACCAAACCTCAAAGAGTTGATTCACCGTTGTCCTAAGAACTACAATCTTCTTCACAAGGTACGTTCATCCTTTGCTCCATCTTAAATTTTTATTTCGCAAGACTAGGGTTTATGACTCAGTGAAGTTTCTCGATTCTTTAGGATGGAAGATAGAAATCTAGGGTTTTCTTGCTTGAGGGATGAATATACTTGGATATTTGAAGGTATTTGCGGTCCACAACCTAAAAATGTGGACCGCAATTTGACCGTATCCCTAAACCCTAGGTATCTGAGGAAGACAACATATGCGGCGAATCTGCGATCGCATAATCAATATGTGAACCGCAGAGCAACCACAAACACAGCCAAAACATTTGGTTAGCACTGGTGAACTCTGCGGTGATTATGCGATCGCATATCTCGCTTTGCGATGAGTTTGCGATCGCATTTGTGTGTATCCAACAGGCTTATGCTCGACAACAATCTGTGATGGATTTGCGATTCGCATAGTGTTTATGCGATTCGCAGAATCCACCGCATAATGCCCTCTACTTGTCGCACAGAAGAATGCGACGTGTTTGCGGTTCGCATAGTGGTTATGCGACTGCAAACCACGCCGCATTTCTGTAACTCTTTGGTCATTTCTCCTGTTTTTCTTTTCTCAAATGATGATAATGTCACTGACATCTCCCACTTATGCAGATATGGAAGCCAAAAAGCATTCCGCAAAGAGAAGGCCATCCTCCGCTTCAACCTCAATACCACCCAAACGGGCAAGAGAGGAATCAACTGTACCTAACCCCTCCCAGTCTGATGAGGAGGACTGCATACCGGAAGTTGATTTAGTAGCTGAGGCCCGAAGGAAACAAGGTGATGACCTTCAGCTTCATTTTGGGGTTGAAGGTTCAAGATCCTTGTTCAGGGAAGGGCTCACAAAGAGAAGAATCTTGGGGGAGAAAAAGTTAAGCTTGAACGGGCTACAGGACCAATACCCTTATATTCTCGAAAACATCAAAACGAGAAAATGGGAGTACTTCACTACAGACCCCAAGGAATATAATGAGTCAATGGTCCGGGAATTCTATGCGTCTTACGGAGCTTCACGAACAGGGTATCATAGACGCAACAGAATATTCACCGGCATCGTCCACGTTCGGGGGAAGGCTGTGTTTTGTGACAGCGAACATATCAATGAACTCTACTTCCCCGACTAGGAATCAGGCACAGCTAAGTACGATGCAAAGTACTCCAACAGAGAAAACGAACGTGGATGGATAGCGTCCATCATTGCCAAGGGGACTCCTGCCTGGATCAGTCCTGGAAAGAAAATTTACAAAGATGACCTCACAAGGGAGGGCAAATATTGGCTCAACTTCGTCACCTCCCATTTAATACCCTCCAGGAATGAAACAGTTATCAGCATTGAGAAGGCCCTTCTCATTGCGTGTATAATGACGGGTATTAAAATTGATGTGGGGAGTCTTATCTTCCAGGAAATTGGCATCCGGGTACGCAGCGGGCCACATCACTTCCCTTCCCGAGTTTGATCACAACCCTCTGCCAAGAGGTGCATGTTCCTTTCTTACCACAATAAGACAAACTCGATAGGTCAATGAGAGCTATTGACATCACTCGTATAAGTGATTCGGTTGCCCCACCAGTGACCCCAATTGAGGACATTGACTCCCAGAATCTCCTATCTCCCCAAGGTCCTGACACCTCCACTGCTGCTGAAGAAGCTGCACCCCCATCTACCATTGGTCCATCTGCCTCACACTTGCCAACCATTTCAAGACTCGGTCTAATTGCTCATCATGCAAATTCTAAGGTAGACCAACTCTTGAAGACATTGCCCCACCTGATTAAACAGGCCTTGACTCCGATGCAAACGTCAGTGACCGCTCTCCAATAACAACAATTAGCGTTCGGAGATAGGTTGAACAAGCTTGAGTCTAGGGTTGAACGAATTGAAAGAGGTGAGGTGAGGGGTTTGCCTCAACTGCGGGAGGAAGTACAATCCATGAAGACCGACCTCCAGAAGATGAAAAATCTGGAGTTCGACATATCATCTCTCCTCCCCAATGAGGGTAACCAGGGTGCTGGCCGTGCTGCATCAGACTTGGGCCTGGACTTCACGACACTAATGGCAGACATCGCACCTTCGTCTGCTAAAGTGTCTCAGCCTCCCGCCCCTACAGTCCAGGTAGATTCTATTGATGACGAGACATCGGAGCAGTCCTCAGAATTCAAAGAGGACGAATCAGAGGAGGCCAGTTCAGAGTTCGATGAGGGTGCAACCCCTAAGAAAAAAGGCAAAGAAATTGTTGTGCCAACTGTGGAGGAGGAACAAGAGCAAGCAGACATCGAGAAGGCCATTCAGCAATCGCTAGCAGAGAGGACTGCCAGGAAACGACCACCAGCGGGAGAAGTTAGCAGCTCAGTGGCCTCACCACCTGCTCCAGACCAGTCCCACATCCCTCCTACAGCTCCAAAGGAGACCTAGGCCACCGCATCTCTTCGCACAATTGCGCCCCCAGGGAGCCCCTTGTACTCTATATTTCTTTTTATGCATTGGGGACAATGCATGTGTTTAAGTTAGGGGTGGTAGACTTATATCCTTGTTTTTTCTGTGTACTTAATTTATTTTTGAGCATGTTTAGTGACATTTGATAACTGTACATTATATAGTAATGATTCATGATTTATGTATATATGCTGTTATAATCAAATAGTTAGCAATAAAATCACCTTATTTTTTCTTCTGCCGGGTTCTTTTTCAAGGGCGTAATAGTAGAACCAGGCCTATGAATATGAGGTATATTGACCAGGATGGTACATTTGTTGAGTATCAAGTATGTAAACCTGTGTGAGTAGACCCTTGTAACAAATCAATTATGTGAATTTGAGGCTCACTCGGTAACTCTAGGTCTACTTAGAATCGTGTATGTGTACACGAGGAAAGCCTCGAGTGACTAAATGTGAACTCTAAAGCTGTAAACCTTGTTAACCGAACAGTTTGTGTGCCAATGTGTGTGAGCTCCTTGTTTCGATAGTTCTTGTGTTCACTTCTGCCATCTAGAACTTGCCCGGTTGGTTTTTCGTCGCCTATCATACGTACACTGAGTTAGAGAAATGATCTTAGGCCTTCGTTGATTATTGATGAAACCTTTCTAGTCTTTTCAGCTTACCTGTGCATAATTAATATCACTAGTACCCTATTTGAGCCTTTTAGCCTTTTCCTTGACCTCCGCGTTACAAACTTGTCCCATTCGTAAAACATGATCTCTTTTGAACCCGTTCCTCCTTGAACATTGAGAACATTGCTAAAAGTTTAAGTTGGAGGTGTGGGTCAACATGAAAATGGGCAAGGTTGTGAAATGAAGGTGGGAACCCGTACCTCAAAATGTTCATGTGAAATTAAGAAAGCTCCAAAAATCAAAAAAAAAAAAGAAGAAAAATGTGTGTTGTCATAAATAATGAGGTATGTAATGGCAATAATGGAGCTTGAGAATAGAATAAAGAGGTATGCAAAGTGGGGTCCAATGTGGGAACTGAATGCCATTAAGGTAATGGGGTCGAAAAGAAACAAAAGGTTAAAAGAAAGAAGCGTGTAATTAGTGTTCAAGGAGGAAGTAGCCACTAGTATCTAAATATATATCCTACCCTTCCTTAAACCGACATTACAAGCTTACAAAGTCCTTATGTGATCTCCAACCGAGTGTTCTTATAACTAGGCGATGAATTAAAATAAGGGCAAGCCTATGGTGTGGCATGGGGTGACACTTGAAATTTTATTCTGAGAGTGAGTGTACTTGCACTTTAGTCCCTTGGTATTGTTATGATAGATATTGTGAGAGTAGGACTTTCTTTCCAGTGAGGGCACATACACTGCTAGGTTGATAGTAAGTTGAGCTTTGAGTAAGGCATAAGTGTATTCAGCTGAAGGTAGCCTTTAGCTACTTTGTAAGGCTCAAAGTTCACTAATTGATTGGTTGTCTTTGAACATATTAATGATTCAAGGGGGGTACATTGCTCAAAGAGTTATACTTGAGATACTAACAACAACCACCGTCCACGGTCAGTATTGCTTCATGTTTGATAAGTAGAGTCTAGACTAGGATAGTATCGTTTGAGTTGCTTGAGGACAAGCAAGAGTTTAAGTTGGGGGTGTTGATGTGCCGGGTAATTTCGGCACATTTTGATACTATTTGCTTAAAGTTTAACTTGTTTTACTTGCTATTTCTCATGATACTTATGTAATTTTAGTGTATTTGCAGCATAACGAGTGTAAGGACCCAGAAGGACAGAAAAGAGTTCAAAATTTAGCTGAAGACAAGAAAAGAAGTTAAAAAGCATCGCGAGTACAAGTATGCGGTCGCAAACTGAAAATGCGAACCGCATATTCCACAGGCAGATCGCATTTTAGGACAGAATTCTAGGCTAATCTTCATGTTGAGAATGCGATCGCAAATGCGACCGCAAAACAGGAATGCGAACCGCGAAATAGCCAGGTGCAATCGCAAACACAAACAGAGTTTTGGGTGAAAATCAGAGTGGAGAATGCAATCGCATATCGTGATCGCATAATCAACATGCGAACCGCGAATCAAAACGCGATGGGAGCAAAATTTTCTGGTGGAGTTTGCGACGGACGATGATGATTTGCGGTCCACATTTCTATTCTGCGACAGAAATGCGGTCCGCATTTTTACCACAGGGGCAAATCAGACCGAAATTCGCCTCGGGTTTTGGGCCTCTATAAATAGGTTTTATAGGGTTTTATGAAGGGAGTCTAGTCAGAACTTAGAGTACAAAGTACGGCAATTGACTATTTTGAATTCTGAGAAGCTTTTGGGGATCAAAAACCTTCTATTTTTGTAAGATGATATCAATCACTCTTCATTGTTCTTTAATTATCAGCATGTGTAGCTAAACTCAAACGCTAAGGTTGTGAACCCTAGATGGGTGGAATGTTGTTGAGACCTTGATATTGAATCTGATTTCGAAGGAAGCTATTTCTTGTTCTTCAATTAATCGTTAGTGGTTGCAAACATTAACGAACGCCAATTAGCTCTATCTTATCTTGGAAAAGTGAGATAGAGTTTGGTAGAAATAAATAACAAAAACTCAAGGCTTTAAACCTTGTTTAACAAAATCACTTAGGAATAAGTAGATTTTAATTTGGCGCTTAATTGGTTGTTCTTAAGCTTGACTCTTTTGTATTCGGGAGAATCGTAGAGAGGATACATTATCCAATTATTGAAAAATATTGGGTAGTAACTTAAACATCAATTGCATATCAAGAAAGGTATTCAATATTAATATCAAGAACATTCTACTACATTAAGGGGCACACAACCTTGGTTTCTTAAATTCATATTTTTCACATTCACACTATAAAAATTAGTTTTCAGTTTTCATTTACCTATATATTCAACACTTCTTTATTCTATTTGACGTACTTGATAGAATTACGACTTAGTCAAGTATTACATTAATTAGACAATAGTTTCACACCTTCCCTGTGGGATTCGACCCCAACCTTGTTGGATTACTATATTTGACATCGATCGCTTACACTATTATTAAGGTGTAATTTGAGCGAATCAATGAGAAGTCTACTTTTTCTTTTTGGTCTTTGATTTGGTATATTCAATTTTCAATTTGGATACTTGATTAGAAAAAAATGTTATATAAAGTTTTCTATATTCTTAATTCAAACATGAGACTTCTACTTAAAAATCAAAGAATTCTGCTCGTCCTATAAATATCTTCGGATAATAAACTCTCGAAAAGAAATTATGAAAAGGTATGTTCTCTAATGATCGAATTAAGGAGAGTAGTTTTCTAATTGTGTTGTTTGGTCTGGACATTTATTCTTATTAATTTGCAATTCTGCTTGAGGAACCATGTTTTATGACTAATTCCATTTCTCTTATTTCCTCACATAGATCTAGAGATGATATGAAGTAGCCTATTATATAGTAGTTGGAAATAGCTTTTATTTATACCAATGACGTTGAATCAACTTACTTACACTTCGATTAATATAAGTATTAAGTAACTAAGTATCTACATAAACTTAAATAACTTCTAGAAGAAAGTAAACGGCTCGGAGGATTAAATTATTTATATCACAAACCTTAAGGTCAACGTGCAAAAGTATTATGTTTTGCAAAAGGTTCCTTAGATTTCAATCTTCCTTTGAAAGTACTCATAAAGTAAATCTAAGAAAAAATATACCGCCAAAATCTAACAAAATAGTGAAGTTCATGCACTTATTGAAGATTCTCTAAAACATAAGGGAGCAAAATGCTAAAGAAGTTTGTGCCATAAAAACAATTCTAAAAAGTGCATTTACTTATGATAGTCAAGTTGGGCAATAGATGCAATGTACTATAGCCAGTAGATTCCACTCCTTGAATCCTGGAGAAACAGCTAGTGGTTTTATCACATACCGGCTACTGTATTATATGTACTGCTCAGTAGCTAATTTACAATTAATGAGGCTATTTATATAGTTTTTCTATTGGTCTAAATAACATTAAACATAAGGGGGTCCCCACTCAACCAATCAAATAAGGAAATGAAATTGACAAAGTATAATTCTGGAATCTGCCCACTAGTAAATTTCTGATTTGTGGTCAGTACTTTACGATTAGTTTAACTTTCACACGGTAAGGGGTTGTCTGGTAGGGTAAACAAGAAGATGTATTAATAATGATAAGATTATTAATCCTAAGATTAGTTATGTTAAAATCATTTGTTATTGATTGTCTTATTTGGTGTGTGGGTTTTGAAAGGGCAATTTTGTATTTATACATGCTTATTATTATGCGGCGCCTTCCTGAGATTCTTTGGAAGGGCAACGTAAGGCTAAACAATCGATGTCAGTACGATTGTTGTCCGCCAACTGAGGTCCCCTCCGTACACTAGACTAGATTGTCAGTGTCGTACGGGAAAACCAATATCGTGAGCAACGAGAGAATTGAGAGTTGTAGAGAAAATTGAGAAAAAGAGCTTGCTTGTATAAATGAAAGGCTATTACAAAAGCTACGCGGTGTCGAGGGGAAGAGACACTAGTACAAAAAAATGCTTGCTTGCTAGAGAGAGTTTTGAATGCTTGTTCCCCCTAATAATGCTTAAAAAAATAAACCTAAGTTACAAGAGTTGACCTATGAAAGCTGTAAATGCATACTGAATATAAAATGAAGTAAACATACTCTATATTTACAATGAAAGGACTTAGATTTCTACAAGGTAGAAACAAGTCCAATGGCAGCAACTTTGTCTTGAGCATCAGGGTCTGCGCGCGCATTGCTGTCGGCGCGCGCGGCACTATTTGTGTCTGCCGGCGGCTGGGCACTGGCGCTTGGATCACGAGGGATGCGCGCGGCATTATCTGTTCACGCGGCATTGTCTGTGCGCGCTGTATTGTCTATGCGCGCGGCGCTGTTGGCACTCGCAAGCCGCTGGGCGCCGGCAAGGAGTTTTGGTGGGCCGACAGAGGCACATGCGCGCTTGTCACTTGGCGCTGCCGAGACCACGGGGCCGACCGTGGTGTTAGGCTTTGAGAGGCTTGCCAGGACGCCCCGGGGCGCGTCCAAGGGGTCATGGGGCGAGGTTGGAAAGCAGGCCATGACATTTTCCCCCACCTGAGTTGGCGCCGTCCTCGGAGCCTTATCTGCATGATGATGAAGATGATGATTGGTCAGGCTTCTGTTTGCTGGGAGGTCTGTTCCCCCAGTCTTGTGGGGTTATGATGATGATCTGAATGATGCTCCATGTATTTCCGAAATGATTTGAGGCGGCTGACATGGAACACTGGATGGATTTTCCACCAGGATGGAATGTTGACCTGGTAAGTAGCTTTCCCAAGGCATCTTTCAACGGACATGGGTCCAATGTATGTCTGCAATAGGCGAGGGTCCAAGGTCTTCCCTTCAAATAAGTACCGCTTTGGGACTCTTACCATCACTTCGTCTCCTACTTGATATTGAGCAAAGCACAGGTTCTGTTCTGCATGCCTCGTTGCCCTGTCTTGGGCTTTGACAAGATAGCTCCGCACGATCTGCATGGTTTGCTCCCATTCCTTCGAGAAATTGGCAGCTTGAGACGATGTTGGCATGTTTGGTGTATCCGCCGTTTGTGGGAGTAGCGGTTGCTGTCCGGTAACAATTTCAAAAGCGCTTTTATTTGTAATGGCGCACTTTTGTGAATTGAAACACAGTTGAGTAGCATCCAAAAGCTTCACCCAATGTTTTTGCGACCCGGTTGCAAAGTGGCGGAGATATTCCTCCAGCATGGCATTGAACCGTTCTGTTGGGCCTTCTGCCTGATGATGAATATTTGAGTTGTGGCTCAATGTGGATCCGAAGCACCCAAAGAGCTGGGTCCAAAATCTGCTAGTGAAGCGTGAGTCGCAGTCACTAATGATATGTTTGGGGCATACCCCAATATTTGACAATATGAGCAAAGAAGAGTCGAGCTGTATCCTCTGCCGATATGTTTTGTGGGGCTGCTATGAATGTGACATACTCGGAAAACCGGTCTACCACAACCAGGATGGTTGCAAGATCTCCAACCTTGGGCAATCCTGTGATGAAAGTGAGGGAAATGCTTTCCTATGGTCTCTGCGGAGTAGGTAGCGGCTTTAAGAGTCCTGCTTGTGCTGGGCGATCCGACTTGTCCTTATGGCATGGTTGGCAAGTTTTCACGCAATGCGGGGCGCCATCAGTTGCTTGACGCCGATGATGTGATTTCTGAATTTTGATGAGGAGGGTAGCCGGACCCTTGGGTTCATGTCTCTTGACTCCCTTCATCGATCGCATGGCCGAGAGGTTTTTAGTGGCCATCTTTATAGGTTTGCATGGAATGATGTGGGGTTTGGCCCCGTTGTCTCCCATCATCAGGAGCATGTCGGCATATGGTACCGGTATGCTGTTGGTTTGCCTTAGGAATTCTAATCTCACTATCAGCTCGAAGTCATCAATGATAGCTATGCGTAGGTCGAATCTTCCCTTGTATGGACCAAGCTTCATTGGTACTGCTTTGGCTTTTCCACTCACTGGCTGGGGTGGTGAGTTGATAGCCTTGACACGGCCCCTGCACTTCTGCACTGCTAGACCGAGGCGCTCTACCTGAGTTGAGACCAAGTAGTTGTGGGTAGCACCCGTGTCTATCATTGCTCGAATGGGCCTGCCATTCACTTTCATATCAACAACACATGAGGGTCCTCTCTTCTGCGGCGGGAGGCCTCTCGTCCGTCTTCTCTTTCCCTTTCTCGGCGATTGGGCAGACATTCTTCTTAGGGTTACCAGTGCTGGTTCCCGCTAAGGTATCTGGGATGGAGCCAACTAGTGCGTTGAAGGCACCTACTTGCTCTGCGTCGTCTGAGTCAGTGTCTAACTCATCCTCGACAGTCTGATGAGCGTTGATCTTAGCATGTGGGCATTCATTTGTTCCAATGTTCCCTGCCGCAATGACGGCATTCTGAAGGAGGCTTTCTCCCCTGATTGTTGTTGATTGATGCAGCGGCGGTGTTGCTGCTTGATAACGGAGTCTTTGATTTGGGTGCACTTCGATCTCCCCCATTTCTGCTAGGGCCACCATTGCTTGGTTGGCTCCCGTTGTATCCCTCACGGACAGGCGGCTGGGACCTGTCCCTCAGAGTTTCCAAATGATAATCCCCAAGGCATTCTGCAGCTTGGATCGCCTGGCAGAGTATCTACCCTCTGTCGTTGCAGCTCTGCACGGGCATGAGGTTTCAAACCTTCTATGATGCGAAGAGTTTGTCTTTGTCCCCCATGTCTCATATGTTTAGTATAAGCGCGGAGAATTCCTGCACGTAATCCCGCACTGATCTGGTTTGGTGGAGTTCCCGCAGTTTTCTCCGTGCATTGTATTCCACATTCTCGGGGAAGAACTGCAGGCATATGGCTGCCTTTAGTTCCGCCCATGTCTGGAGGTTGTCTTCACCGGCCCTGATGGCTTCATATTTCACTCGCCACCAGAGTTTAGCATCGCCCTGAAGATACATGGCAGTAGTCGAATATGAAATTTTCCATTTCTTTAGCATCCGGGGCTTCGATGTATGGCTTTGGCTCCAGAATTTTCAGCTTTTGTGGCACAGGGGCAATGTTCATGGCACCCCCGATATAGTTGTCGCCTCCTCTGAGCAGGCTTTGAAGGGCAGCATTGACAACATTGAGCTGGCCTGTCAAGTTGTCTATGGTTTGCTGCATGGCAGTGATTCTGTCTGCCTCTTGTTCACATTGGGCCAAATCTTGAGCACACTCCTGTTGGAGGTCCTCGAATTTGCCATGAATGCAAGCTGCCTCGACGGCTGCGGTTTGACGGTCATCCTCAGAGTCCCGACTGATGTTTGCAATGTCATTTTCGGCCTGCCGCATTCTGCGGTCCAGATTGTCCAACCCTTGCACTAGGCTGGTTCTTAAATCAGGCACCGTATCTACGATGGGCCGTAGTACGTCAACCGTCTGTTCGAGGACAGCGATCTGATCCCCTTGAGTCACCATGGTCAGAAATGGTGTAATGGCAACACGTTCCCTCGTCCGATGTCGAGTCTAGGCTCTGATACCAACTATTACGCGGCGCCTTCCTGAGGTTCTTTGGAAGGGCAACGTAAGGCTAAGCAATCGATGTCAGTACGATTGTTGTCCGCCAACTGAGGTCCTCTCCGTACGCTAGACTAAATTGTCAGTGCCGTACGGGAAGACCAATATCGTGAGCAACGAGAGAATTGAGAGCTGTAGAGAAAATTGAGAAAAAGAGTTTGCTTGTATAAATGAAAGGCTATTACAAAAGCTACGCGGTGTCGAGGGGGAGAGACACCAGTACAGAAAAATGCTTGCTTGCTGGAGAGAGTTCTGAATGCTTGTTTCCCCCTAATAATGCTTAAAAATAATAAACCTAAGTTACAAGAGTTGACCTATGAAAGCTGTAAATGCATACTGAATGTAAAATGAAGTAAACCTACTCTATATTTACAATGAAAGGACTTAGATTTCTACAAGGTAGAAACAAGTCCAATAGCAGCAACTTTGTCTTGAGCATCAGGGTCTGCGCGCACGTTGCTGTCGGCGCGCGCGGCACTGTTTGAATCTGCCGGCGGCTGGCGCTGGCGCTTGGATCATGAGGGATGCGCGCGGCATTGTCTGTGCACGCGGCATTATCTATGCGCGCGGCGCTGTTGGCACTCACAAGCCGCTGGGCGCCGGCAAGGAGTTTTGGTGGGGCGACAGAGGCACATGCGCACTTGTCACTTGGCGTTGCCGAGACCACGGGGCCGACCGTGGCGCTAGGCTTTGAGAGGCTTGCCAGGACGCCACGGGGCGCGTCCAAAAGGTCATGGGGCGAGGTTGGAAAGCAGCCATGACATTATTCATGTATTAAAAATCATAATATTTCTAATGTCATGATTCACTATATATAAGAATAGTACTGAATAAGGCATATAGCAAAAACAAGTATTAGTTATACATAGATTGAAAAACACTACCAAACAATAGATTAACATCAAAGCTAATACATATATTATTTTTTCTAATATATCCTACCAAACGGCCCCTAATGTAATATTATCGGGTCACTTAAACATAACTATAGACAACCAGTTGCGGAGCCACATGCACCCAAGGGGTGTCAGTCGATATTCCTTTGTCAAAAAATTATATTGTTTAACTCGGTAATTTTTAAAAAAAATATGTATATATACTATATAATGACACCTCTTGACTTTTTGGTGAGTTTGTTTCTTTATGTTTTGACTCTCCTTAATAAAAATTTTGGCTCCGTCAATGCAGACAACCGTATGCAAAAGTGAAATTAATTACTTGTCTAGAAAATAAGACAAAACAATTTGTTACAACAGATTAACATATACTAATAATTGAAAATCGTATGTAGTTTTCACACTGTCACTACGTATAACTTAATTTTTTTTGTTAAATAATATAATGGTCCATAAGCAACTCAACTATCCTTGGCTAGCCATCAATATATAAGAAGCTCCGCCACTTCCTAGGCAGAACGTTTCTTTTCTTCACACAAAACAATGAAGAAGTCATCTGCAGTATATTACACTGGATGTGAAGAACACCAATATCAACCTCATTTTCTAGATGCTTGCTTTCTTTGCCAGAGACCCTTGGGTCACAACAGTGACATCTTTATGTACAGGTTAGATAGATATAATCATCTCACATGATTTCTTTTTCTGTTTATTCCAGATACTCTAAAAGGGAATTAGATCCCTTTTCTTGTGGGATATGGTCATTCTATTTTATCAATATAACAAAATTATGTTTTATCACATTAAAGCAGCTGACTCTTTACCTACTTAAATAGTAAAATCATAAAATCACTTTTCGTCAAAATACTATTTACCCGCAATTACTAATAAAATACTTCTTCCATTTCAATTTAGATAAGGTAATTTAGCTTGACGCGCTGTTTAAGAACAACAAAGAAGACTTTTAAAACTTATGGTCTTAAAAGCTTAATGTATAAAAGTTTCGTGAGACTATGAAATTTGTGTGGTTATAAAAGCTTTTCATTAAAGGTAAAATGGACAAAATGAAGAATTTAAAGTTGAATTATTTCCAATTGTAAAAATATATCTTTTTTTTTAACGAACTAATAAAGAAAGTGTGACATCTGAATTGATCATAGGAGTAGTAGATAAACTTCACTAACCATCGTGAAATTAACCATTTTCCTTGCCGCTTCATTTTCTTGGGATATGAATGGAACGATCTAAAGGTAAAGGGGACTGAAAAGTTTATTGTGATTGCAGAGGGAACACTCCATTTTGTAGCCACGAATGCAGGCAAGAGCAAATGGAGATGGATGAAGCCAATGAGAGAAAATGGAAGCTTTCTCTTAAGAGATCCTCAAAAAATACACACAGAACAAAAACAGAAACCCCCGCCAAGGCAACTGACACAAATAAAGCTGTACGGACTGGCACAGTTGCTGTTTCTTAAATCTTTCAATACTCTATATTCTTATGGACATGAATTATTATAAGGCTACAACTCAAAAAAAAAAAAAAGGAAAAAGGAAAAAAGACTGCTGCTGCAAGAGTGCAAGTCATTTGCCAAAAAATAATTGCGAGTACAAAATCATCTGTAAATTAAAGACATGATGGGAATCAAGAAAATAAGAGAATGAAAACCACTGAATAATTTTGAATCTTTACTTTTTTATTTTTCTATTTTTCCTTTCGTTAAATCTTGTGGAATATGTCTGTTATTTGGGATGGTTTGAAATGTCTAATATCCTATCTTAACAATCCTCGCTTTCATATTATAAACTATAACCCGAGATTCCGAGGTCGTGAAATTATGAAGATATGGTTCATTTAGTTCTTTCTTGTATTATGCATCCAGCTGGTGATGTGGTCCATGATGTTTTTTTTTTTATTTCATGTGTGTAGCAAATATCATGAGTTATGTTGATCCATAAAATAAAGGAAAAAATATTTAAAAGACCAAAAATTTTAATTTTACCCTTTATTGTATTTTCTGACATTTCAAATTTTTGGCAAATCACATCGGAAAGCAGTTTTAAATCATAGTAAAAAATAAATGGATAAATTTGAACTTTCTTTTCTAAAGTATTTTGACATGTAAAATTAATCCAGTCTAGAGCTCCATTCAAAGTTGTTCCCAATATTAGGTGTTCAGCTTGAAATGTGGTCCATGATGAGCTGTTTTTGAAAATCATGAGTTAGGTTGATACAAAATCTAAAAGGGTGATAAAAGTGATATAAAAGGGTGGAAAAAAACTAACTTATATTGTTAGTCTTCCAATCTAAACAAGTTAAACTTGATGCAATTTGTTTATATGATCCATAGTGTATTATGGAACTTAATACTGTAAAATTTTACAGCAATGAAGCATTTATTTTCTAAGATTTCCTCCGTATCATATTATCAGTCGTGATTACTAAAAATAATTATCTCAAATTATTTGTTATTGTAGAAGTTCATCATAAATAGACTAAATATTCAATTACGAAAGATTTTATCTTAAGACATAAATTAGGATAAAATAGTCTAATCTCTTTCCTAATTAATATTTCTTAAGCGGCATGTAAAATAAAAACACGACAGATAATATGAGACGGATGGAGTAACATAGCATATATAATCAAGATGTTCTTTGAGTTTTTGTGCAAGTCGCAGCAAGTTGTTTAGACAAACGATTTTTAGGTCGTCACGTTTCTCTTTTCGAAAATTAATTTAACTATCTTCAAAGCTAAATTAAATCAGATAGATTTAATATTTTAAAAATTAAAATTAAAATATTTAAAAATTATATAAAAAGTATTACATATTGCAATTCTATAAAAAAAATATTTTAAAATATTAATTAAAATTCATATAATCTAAATCTCGAAACGCGAAACAAATGCTATAAAGTGCGCGTTACTTATTAGTTATTTGCTTATGTCATTACCACTTCAAAAGTTTATTATATACAATTGAAACCAAACCTCTGCCCCACCCCTAAACCTCACAAACCTCAAAACTCTCACACCCTTCTTTCAAATGCAAAGAAAAGAAATTTTAGAAGACGAGGAAATGAACCAAAGAGAGTTCTTGTTTCCATGTCCAGGTTCATTGTACCATACATTTCATTTTATTGAAAAATGTTAGGGTTGTAGGAGGTAATCTGACGAAGCGAAATTCTCCTTAGAAAAAAAGACAATTCCTTCATCAATTACAAATGTTCTTGATGAACTATTAGGTGGTATGAGTCACTCGTCTATTTTGTATAGCGAATTGCACGTGTTTCGTTAAATTTTCATCTTCGATCCTGGACAAGATAAATTGAGCCCCACATCTTACTCTATGTGTTTTTTTGAATGAGGTTGGGGTAAGCTCCTTTACAGATAGGGGACAATATTTTTGTGATAGTAATTATTAATGAGCTAGGGGACGCAACTAAAAGAATAGCGTGACTGACCGCAATTTTAAAAATAGATTGAGTGGCTTTTATTTTAATTTGTTACGGAAAGTGAAAGCCATTACCTAATACCTAAACCCAGCTCTCATCTGGCATTTAAGTTTTGACAAATAAAAATGTAACCCGTTCAATTTGTCTTGATCTGAATTAAACGAAATGGCTGATAACTTGTTGCTTAATTGATGCTATATCAATCCAACTTTGACAGTATTCGGCGATGTCTGTCGTTTATTCCTTCGATCGTTTTAATCCACTTATAATTAAAACAAGCACATGTTGACATCTTATGAGTGTTAATTTTAACTCGTGTAACATGTTCAAATTTGAGTGGAGCGCATTGAGTTATAACATTTTAGTCCACTACTTGAATTTATGGACCTGGCATTAGGGATGCTGTAACGATCTGACCGGTCGTTTTGAGCATATGCATTCCGTTCAGTGATTTGAGGTCTTAATATGATGTATTATGACTTGCGTGTATGATTGGTTTTGAATTTTTGGAAATTTGGGATTGATTCAGAAGAGTAATTCTCAATCTAGAAGCTTTAGATTGGAAGGGCTGACCAAGGTTGGACTTGTGAGTAACTGGCCTCGGATTCGTGTTTTGATTGTTCCAATATGTTTATATGGTGATTTTAGACTTAGGCCTATGTCCGAATTTGTATTAGGAGGTTCCTATGATAATTTAGCTCTTTTTGTCGGAAGTTGGCAATTTGAAGGTTTAGAAAGTTCTTAAGTTGTTATTAAAATTACAGTGTTCTTCTATATAGTTTCTGAAACAAGAAAAATCGATGAAGTAGAAAAACTTTCCGAACCCACAAGTTACTTGTGTTTCCTTAAGGAATTATAACCCTCCCACAGTTGCCAAGGATTATGGGTTACTTCCTCCCAGGATAGAACGGAAATCGTTTCTGTGATAGCGGCAAAACAAATCACAGAACTCCAACGAACTCAAAGTAATGTTTGTAAAATCACAGCAGAAAATACTTACTGTTTGAATGGAGTTTAACAGTAACGAAAACTGGAATATAATAGAGAGAGAGAGAGAGAGAGAGAGAATTTTTGTCTGATCTTGTGAATATTATCTGTGTCGAAATGAGTCAATGGAAATGATATTTATAGACCACTGTTGGTGTGCCTGACAGGTGCAAAATCTGTTAAAAAATGGAGCTTTTCCAACAGTCACACTGTTTAAGAAGATGACTGTTGAGAAGGTGACTGTTGGGACACACTGTTTGGGAAAAACGGAAGGGACACACTGTTTTAGAAATAAAAATTTAATTAAATTCAGATTCATTAATTAATTAAAAAATTAATTAAACTTTGGTCAAAAAATTAATCTTATCGATCGATCATTTGACCGAAGCCGAAGCCGAAGCCGAGCCGAGCGAGCGACGACGACGGCGCGAAGGGTCTTCCTTTTTCTCAACCTTTTGAGAATCATATAATATGTTTCACTATATAAACATACTAAAAGAAGTTTCCCCATCCAATGTGGGACAATGAATCTTTCAAACTTAATGAATTTGAAATTTTCATTTTCCTCCAAAATTATTTCTTCCATTTCCCTTTAACTCCATTTATATTAAGACCAAGCATGACTATGCATCTCTTAATAAATTCCAACATAAGTTTGAACGGAAGTTGACTTTGATAGTATCGTATTTAGATTAGCGTTTCGGAAGTTGGAATAGGTTCATTTCTTTATTTGGGACTGGTATGCAAAGTTTGGGTTCATTCCAGATTGGTTAGGCTTGAATTGGACGCTTGGATTGAAGTTTGAAGTTTATGAACTTAAGAGATTGATCTTGATCGACAATTCGTGATTTTAATGTTACTTTGTATGATTTGAGGCCTTGAGTAGGTCCGTGTTGTATTTTAGAAATTGTTGGCATGTTTGGACGGGGTCCCGAGGGGTTCGGGAGAGTTTCAGATTGGTTTAAGATTGTTTTTGCTAAGTTGAGTTGTGCTCTCTAATTTTCTCGCATTTGCAATCAGGAGGTCACAAATGTGACTATCGCATTTGTGAGGGCGTGGTCGCAATTGCGACTGATGGCTACTGTGAAGGGACTTTGCATTTGTGAGGATTTCATCGCCTTCACTTAATATTGATATTAGATTTTGATTTTGCATAGATTTTTACACTAAAATCATGAATTTTTTAAAGGAACTTTTGTGGAATTTTGACTATGTTTTTAAAAAAAATAAAAATTTAAGGTTCGAGAGTCGATTTGGACTCGATGAGATCCAATTATGTATTTGAACTTGTGAGGTTATGGTCCATCGGGATTTGGTTTCAATTTCAGGTTTAAGCCATGTGGGGCCGGGTTGTCTTTTTATTGACTTTAGGAATTTTGTCAAAGATTGATCTTTATTGATTGAAGATGTTTTATTTTAGCATTGCTTGACTTCTTTAAATGATATTTGACTAGGTTTTGATCGTTTTGAGGAGTATTTCTAAAAAAGATGTCATTGAATTGTGGAATTTGTTCCAAAATAAAGTAAGTGGCTTGCCTAACTTTGTTGAGGGAATTTTTTCTAATAAAATGATATTGTTTGTTATATGCTGAGGTGATACATATGCGAGGTGATGAGCGTATGTACATGTGCCAGGGTTATCCATGCTCGAGCACGTACAAAAAAAGATTGAATCTTCCTTCTAACCATGCTCAGGGTGGCGGTGATCATGTTGCCTTAATCACACAATACATTCCTTTTGTTTGTTTTAATTAATTCGTGCATAGTAAGAGACTTGATGTTGAGATAATATTGAACTTATTTTGCTACATATATTTCAAAGAAAGCTCAATTTGTATTGTTTGTAGTACCTACCTTCTAACCTTAGACAGGAAATTCTCCTTTCTCCTTTTGTATGTACAGAAAAAGATGATCTATTATTTCACGTAAATTTGAGGTTAATGTCGGGTATTACTCTTCGATACACTAGCCCTATCAAAAGGAAAAAAAGTGCCTGTTATGTATAGAAGTTAGTTTCTTTACAACTATCTTAAATTATAAATTTATATTACTTGTTTTAATCAACTTAAGACAGTATGATCAATCTTTAATACTTAAATTTTTTTCTCAAAAAACTATTCGGTTTACTAAAATCATTATTCTCTCCTATATATTTTAAGCAACTTTATCTTGATTTATTTCTCCAGTATTACAACAATTATTATTTGATTTGATTGGATGGGGGAAGTGTGAAAGTATATATTTCCATCGTGGCAAACTTATTTATTAACTATACAACTGCTTATGAAGTGGCGAAAGCTGTGTATTTGCGCTTTCACCAAAAGAAAATCGATTAGCTACGTTGAAAATAAATTCCTCAAGCATTAGTCGAAGCTCTTATAATAGACCTAATAAGATCCTTAGTAGTTAAAACTTTTATGATTGACAAATTTTAGCACAACAACAAGAGTGATCGCGGCGAGGAGGTTAAGGATTCAAGTCTTGTTTACTCTCAGAAACGGATAACAATTGAATTTATATGTGATTTTAAGAATATGCGTATTAATTCAATATACAAATGATAAATTGCATTTGATTAAACAGATAAATGATGTAATAGATTGTCAAACCACTTAAAGAGATGATTCCAGACTCAATAACAGCCTTAATGAAATGCATGTCCTCGATCTCGGACTCACAATAACGAAGCACTGATGAACAAGAGTAAGAACTTAGAATAATAGAGTAAATAAGAGTATATTGCCTTGATATACATGGTATAGTGTCCCTAATGAATAATTAGACCCCTCTTTATGTAGTAGGAGAGTTTTATCCTAAGTGCAATTCCATAAAAGGTAAAAATCTTCTGTTTAACTAATCACCGATTGACTGCCAATACGTGCCGAGATCCACGCCGTGATATCCGGCTGGTCGCAGATATCACGGTCTTTTGTTGGTTGTGCTCGATTATCTGAAATGCTCTCCGGGGCTTTTGGGGTTCGAAGCGGACCTGAGGGTCATGGCCTCGATACTCCCGAGGGCAGGTGTTTTGCCTGGACCCCGGATCATGGGGCTCTTTGCCTCGATTTTGGTTTCTTGCATTTGCATTTTTTGCTCCGTTCACTTCATCGGAAACTAAGGCATCCCATGGGCTCGATTTCAGTCGTATACAGATAGTCCCCTCGTTTCTCGGAGAGTAAGTTTATGGAAATGATGAGAAATGACACGAGCTCTTCAATTCCTTCTTCAATATGCCGTGACAGAAATGACAAAGAATCCGAAATGTCCCGTCAGCCGCGTCATGATTGACTTGAAACGCGTGTCGGCCATCGGCGGACCATCCCTGGACGCGAAATGGCGCTAAGCCTCTATAAAACTCCCCTCCTTTGTTCATTTTTTATTTTTTGACCAAGCTTCTACCTTTGAATCTTCAAGATATCACTGCCCTTCTTCATACTCCAACATTTTTACCTCTGTTCTTAAAGATTTCTCAAAAATTGCAAGCTTTCACTTATTTTCTATCCAAACCAACACACTTGATTTTCTCAGTAAAGCTTTTACCTTTCATCTCCCAACCTTTCTTCATATTCTTCAAGCTTTTTCCAGACAACAATGGTGATAACTTCCAAAATCGTTCCCCAAAAGGTTGCTTCTTCTTCTTCGCAGCTGACCACCGAAGTCGAGGAGACCACTCCCGATGTGGTCGTCTTAGAGAGAACCATTCTGGGCATGGCTACCGATGAACCGACTCCCGAGCCTCCCTTAAAAATGTTGGTCCCCGAGGGGTGCTCGATCGCGGATGATTTTAAGGTCGAAAATTCCTCGTCGGTGCAAGGCCGATGTGAGGCGGTATCAAGGTATATTTTCTCCATCACCAAAGACGTGCTTCCGACGGTTCGGAAGGACTGCGGCTGGGTGGATAAGGACATAGTGATCCCCAGGCCCGATGACTCCATCACTACTCATTTGGAGGGGTATCTGAGTATTTACACTTATCCCTTCACACTAGGCCCGCTGGACCCGGTTATTCTGGACTTCTGTAGGAGGTATGAAGTATGCCTCGGTCAGATCCATCCGTCGCTGTGGAGGATCGTAGTCCTCCTTCGATACTTCGTGAACAAAATCGACTCTTGTCGGTTCACCATCGATCATCTACTCCGCCTGTACAGTCTGCGAATCTTTCGAGGAGGACTGATAAAGCTCGTACGCGGGGCTAGTAGAGCCCCATTTTCAAGCATCGACGAGGATCAGGATCGGGGCTGGCAGGGACGCTTTGTCCGGGTGAGGACCGCAGACTTGATCCCTGCTGAGTTTAGGCCATTCCCCGAGAAGTGGAATGTATCACGTAAGCATAACTTTCTTTTAAATGTCAATTTTACGTTTTATCTCCTTTTTCTGATCGGTATTTGTGGTGGTGTAGCCCTCGCTCAAGTTCCAAAAGCCATTTCTCGGCTCAAGGAGAGGATCGATGGTATTTGCTCGCAGATGCCTTATTCTGAGCGCTCGCAGTGTGAACTCCGAAGGGCCGTTAGAAGACCCGCTCTCACGGTAAGATCTCTTTCCCGGATAAGTAACATTAGGCTCCCTTTTAGCATCCATTCTTATTTCCTTTATTTTCTTCTCGCAGGCTTGCCTAAGACCATTGAGCTTAGGCCTTTAGAAGGGGCGAGGACCTGTCCGTCGATCCCTCTGCTTCGGGGCAGCTCAGGGCTGCAGCAGGAGAGAAGAAGAAAAGGAGGGCTCTGAGTTCCCCGAGCTCGGAGGAGAAGAGGCCAAGGAAAAGCTTGGCCCGTAAGCCAAAGGAGAGTTCTGGCTCTCGAGCACCCGACTCGGACTCGCTTTATTGGCTCATAGACGAGCCAGAGGAGGATGACATTCTTGTGGCTCGTAAACCAATCTCACCCGAAGAGCGGGTGGCTGTTGAATAAGAGATTCGTGAGGCCAATCTCCCTCAGATTAGGGAGGTCGACGAGGAGATCAGGGCCGAGACTTCCCGGGATGCCGGCCATGCCCCGAATGAGGCACCCGGTGTAATAGATATTTCAGGGTCGCCTTCTTACACCGAGTCCATGCTCGAAGAGGCTCGAACGGTGAAGGAGCGATCTAACGAAGGGGCTCATGATGCAGACGATCCCCTTTGTTCTTTTTTCGAGAGAGTAACTCCACCGTTTTGGAAGACTTCGCCGGGCTGCACGACCTAGAGGTGCCGAAGAAACAGCCGTCTTTAGAAACTGACAGGTTGAATTCGAGCCAAAAGTTGATCAACCAGCTTCCCGCCCCGAGTACGGATCCTGACCATAAGCAGTCAATAATCATCACCTTACCGGAGGATGCCCGAGTTCTTTCTGCCTCCGTTGAAGTAGCGAGCTATCTCCGGTGCCTGGTAACCGAAGAAGACTAGGAAAAAATGAACTAGGTGGGCGTGCCGTGTTTGTTCAACGAAGCGCAGCGCTGAACCGAGTAAGGTGTCATTACGCTCTTTTGTATTCTGACTTAGTTTTTAATGTCCCTCATGTTTTCTCTCTTTTATCTTTTTGCAGGCTTCGGTACTTCACCATGAAAGTTTTCTCAGGTATCGGGCTGAGGCTAACCAGCTCGAGGCCAAGGCCAGGGAGCTCGCCGAGAAGAGGGATATGTATAGGCTTCTCAGCGAGCAACACGAAGAAGCTGTCAAGAGCCTCCGGGCCGAGTTGGATGCGGCTCAGAAGGAACATGCCGACCTTATTAAACAGGTAAAGATTGTTTAAGTTAGCCATGACGAGTTAGCCATGGCGACTAACGGCCAAACCTCGCAGGTCTAGCAGAAGGTTGACAAGATCGACCAACTCTAAGCCGACATGAATGAGGTCAAGGTCATGGCCAAAGAGCGGAAAGGAAAAATGGACCAACTGGCTTCGGAGAAGGAGACCGCCCGGGAGCAGCTGGCATCGGTAGACGTCCAACTCCAAGTGGCAAAAGAGAAAGCCAAATCACGGGCTCGACAAATCGAAGACCTCCAGTCTCAACTAGGCTTGGCCATTGCTAAACGGGATGCCCTTGGCAAGAAGCTCAAAATAGCGAGGTACATGTCGGAAGTAACTAGGGCTGGTGCTGAAGAGATGGTGGCCCAGTATAGGGCTGATGTTGAGGCAGCCGAGGCTCGCCTGAAAGTTACTGTTGAGTATGTGAAGCGGTTGCCTCGAAGGGAGACTCTCGAGGAGGTCCATGCCCGGGGTTTCAACCTGTCGGCCGAAATCGAAGATGCGAAAAAGCTCGAGGCCGAGGCCAAGAAGCTGGCTGACCCCGAGGGTGAGGAAGGCCCTGAGGGCTCCGGCGAACACGAGGATGGGGAAGACCCGACAGCTTTGGTGACGAGGTGGGTTTTGGTGAAGATCAGGCTTAGGTGCCTTAGGGATTTTCTTTGTTTTTGTATTTCATACACTTATTTTGTTGGGGCCGTTTCCATTGGCCTTTGTAAAGAGTTTTTTGGAATGTATATAAGGCTATTTTTTCCCTTTCAGCAATTTTCGAGTCTATTACTTTTGGCATCCTCTTTATAAGTGCAAAGATTTCAAATGCCTTAGCACAAAATAAAATGTAGTAATAAGTCTTTGTTCGGAGGTTCGAACAAGACTTGTTCTTGATGTGAATTTTGTTTGAAACTTGTGGGGGCTCGGTATGACCTGAAGCTTTCCCCAGAGTGCTTGTTTATATGTTTTTAGACTACAATTTTTCCGAGGGTAACCATTGAACCGGTTTGGAATTTTGAAGGCCTTATGTTTTGATTACGGGTTTCGGACGTCTCCGAGCCGTTTTTATGGTGGCTGTAGCCTTTTAAGATCAGGCACTACCCAATAGGCTCTGTACCTCCGGGATTCGATAGCCCGAGCCATCCGAGCTTGTCTTGGATGGAAGTACTCGAGTGGGGGTAGCCGTAGCCTTTCAAGTTTAGGCACTGCCTAATAGGCTTTTGTGCCTTCGGACTTCGATAGCCCGAGCTGTCCGCATTTGTCTTGGACGATAGTCCCCGAGTAGGGGTGATCTATTAGATCCAGATAGAGGTGGCCCTTGGGTTCGCTATCCTTAAGAAACAAAATGTAATAATCTTAAGAAGCAAAATATGTATCTACAAGGTAGAAACTTTCTTTCATTCCTGTGTGTAATATACAAAATTGTAAGTGTGTACAAGCTTCGTGTTATGGCTTAGGTGGCCTATGCAGGCACGGTTCATTTGACCGTTTGGCCCTTACAATAAATCCAATCCACCGAGCCTAGACTGGTCAAGCACAAAGTTTCCTTCCTTGCTAAAAATCGGATACTGTTGATGTGACCATCGACTCCGGTTCACAACCGGTCTTTTATTCTAAGTTAGCACGATCCTCTGTTGCCTCGTTAAAAATCTTACCAGAAAACCCATTTGGGAAACAATCGTTTCAAGAAAAAAAGAGTGCAACACGTGCTTTCGGGCCTAACAACTACATCATTCTTTGGTTGTTGCTTGCAAGTATTAGTCCAATTCGCAATATATGTAAAGAAAAGAATGAATGGGGTCATACCTTAGCAGTAGTACCGTTGTAAGTGAGTTACGTTCTAGTTGTTCGGTAGTTGCTCACCGTTCCCTGCTTCGAATTTGTATGAACCTTTATCAGTAATCTCGATAATTCAATATGGACCTTCCCAATTCGGTCCTAGCTTCCCTTCGTTCGGGTTTCGAGTGTTCAATGTCACCTTTCTTAACATCAAGTCCCCGATATTGAAGTGTCGGAGGTTGGTTCTACGGTTGTAATATCTTTTGATCCGTTGTTTTTGGGCGGCCAACCGGACTAGGGCGGCCTTGCACCTCTCATCCAGTAGTTCCAGGCTCGTATACATGGCCTCACTGTTTGATTCTTCGGTCGTATATCATAACTTGAAACTCGGTCCTCCTACCTAACAGGTATTAGCGCTTCGGCACCGTAGATCAACAAAAACGGTGTGGGCCTGGTGCTAGACTTTGAGGTCGTACAATATGCCCACATGACTTCGGACAAAATCTTTTTCTATTTTTGTTTGGTGTCGGTCAACCTCTTCTTAAGGTTTTGGAGTATGGTCTTGTTTGTAGACTCCGCCTGCCTGTTCCCACTAGCGTGATAGGGTGTTGACAGGATCCTTTTAATTTTATGGTCCTCGAAAAATTTGCTTAGCCTACTGCTGATGAATTGCTTCCCATTGTCACATATCTCGGCCGGTATTCCGAACTGACATATTATGTGGTCCCAAATAAAATCAATGACTTCTTTTTCTCTGACTTTCTCGAATGCCTAACTTTCAACCTATTTAGAAAAATAATCAGTCATAAACAATATAAATTGAGCCTTACCTTGTGCCCATGGCAGGGGACCGACGATGTTCATTCCCCATTTCATGAATGGCCAAGGTGACAAGACCGAATGTGCAGTTCCCTGGGCTGATGGATCATCGGTGCGTGCCTCTGACAGCTGTTGCATTTCCGTACGAACTCCACATCTTTCTCCATGTCGATCCAGAAATAGCTGGCTCTGATTATCTTATGAACCAACGATTCGGCCCCCGAGTGGTTCCCGTAGGTGCCTTCGTGAACTTCCCTCAAAACGTATTCGGTGTCTCCCGATCCTAGACATATGGCGAGTGGGACATCGAACGTTCTTTTGAACAGGGTATCATCCTTGGACATGCTGAACCTGGCCGCCTCATGCGTAGAGCTCTCGATTCTTTGTATCTAAGGGCAGCTTTCTGGTCTTCAGGTAATCTATATACTTGTTTCTCTAGTCCCAAGTTAAGCTTGTCGAGTTTATCTCGACGTGGCTTTCTTCCACTACCGATTTCATGAGTTGTATGACCGTTCCCGAGCTGAATTCATCATCATCAACCGACGACCCCAAGTTAGCTAGAGCATCGGCTTCGTTGTTTTGATCTCGGGGTTTTTTTGTTGCAGGGTCCACTCCTTGAATCAATGTAGTGTTACCTGTAGCTTATCCAGGTATCTTCGCATTCGTTCCTCTTTTACTTCGAACGTCCCATTGACTTGATTTACCACAAGGGGGGAATCGCATTTGGCTTCTATCACTTTGACCCAAAGGCTTTTAGCCAATTCGAGACCTGCAATCATGGCCTCATACTCGGCCTCATTGTTAATCAATTTCACAGTTCTAATAGATTGCCAAATTACGTTACCCATGGGTGGCTTTAACACGATGCCGAGTTTGGACCCTTTTGCGTTTGAAGCACCATCCGTAATGAGGGTCCAGATCCCCGAGGAGGTCCTCGAGGTTAACAACAATTTCTTTTCGGCTTCAGGTATTAAGGCCAGCGTGAAATCGGCCACGAAGTCTGCCAAAATTTGAGATTTGATTGCGTTTCGAGGTCGGTATTCAATATCGTACCCACTAATTTCCACGGCCCATTTGGCCAATCGTCCCGAGAGATCGGGTTTGTGCATTATGTTCCTTAATGGGTAAGTGGTCACGACACATATGGGATGACATTGAAAATATGGCTTTAACTTCCTGGAGGCGCTTAGCAAAGCGAGCGCCAATTTCTCTAGGTGAGGGTACCTTGTTTTAGCCTCGCCTAGAGTCCTACTAACATAATATATAGGGAATTGTGTACCTTCTTCTTCTCGGACTAAGAATCCACTCATCGCTATCTCGGATACCGCTAAGTATAGGTACAACTGCTCGTTTGCCTACAGTGTATGAAGTAAAGGCGGACTCGAAAGGTTGTTTGACCTCTTCTAAAGCTTGCTGGCATTTCGAAGTCCATGAGAAGTTGTTCTTCTTCTTCAATAACGAGAAGAATCGATGGCTCTTATCGGGGGACCTTGCAATGAATCGACCCAAGGTAGCTATGCGCGCGGTTACTCTTTGAATGACCTTGACATTGTCCACCACAGTGATTTCTTCTATGGCATTGATTTTGTCGGGATTGATCTCGATTCCCCGGTTGGACACCATGAATCCGAGGAACTTCCCGGACCCGACTCCGAATGCGCATTTCTTCGGGTTTAGCTTCATATTGTAGTTCTTCAGTATGTTGAATGTTTCGTGCAAATGCTTCAAATGGTCCTCTGCTCGCAGGGACTTAACTAACATGTCGTCAATGTAAAACTCCATTGATTTTCCTATTTGCTCTTCGAACATCCGATTTACTAGGCGTTGGTAAAAGGCACCACGTTTTTTTAGTCCGAATGGCATTAAGTTATAACAATAGGTGCCGTATTAGTAATGAAGGAAGTCTTTTCCTGGTCGCCCGAATCCATCCGGATCTAGTTGTACCCGGAATAGGCGTCGAGAAAGCTGAGTATCTCGTGGCCGGTCGGTCGTCGCATCGATCATGCGATCGATGTTAGACAAAGAAAAAGAGTCCTTAGGGCATGCCTTGTTCAACTCTTTGTAGTCTACACACATTCTTAATTTATTTTCCTTTTTAGGCACTACAACTATGTTTGCTAACCAATCCGGGTACTTAACTTCCCGAATGGAACCTATTTTAAGAAGTTTAGATACTTCGTCTTTGATGAATGCGTGCTTGACTTCGGACTGAGGCCTCCTCTTCTGTTTAACCAGGTGAAACCTCGGATCTAAGCACAAGTTGTGAGTAGTTATTTCCGATGGGATCCTAGTCATGTCAAGATGGGACCAAGCAAAGCAATCCACGTTAGCTATAAGAAATTCAATGAGCTTTTTCCTGAGCTCGGGATTAAGCCCCGTGCCCAGGTATACCTTCCGATCGGGTAGGTGCTCGATCAATATGACTTTCTCCAGCTCCTCAACCGTCGACTTGGTGGCATCGGAGTCGTAAGGGGCTATGAAATACCTAGGGACTCCGTAATCGTCCTCCTCGCCCATCCCCTGCTTTTCTGGTTTGGTCGGGGCAGGTATCGGTGATTGCTATTTGGTTTCTTCCTAGGTAATCAAACTTGGGTTCTTCGATGTTGAGAGTGTAGATATCGGGACCACCTCATTAATCGCGAATATCTCTTTTGCAACCGGTTACTCTCTGTAAGCCTTTTTTATTTCTCCCGGTGTGGGGAATTTCAATGCCTGATGTAGTGTTGAGGGTACTGCCCTCATGTTGTGAATCCAAGGCCTCCCGAATAGAGCGTTGTATCTCATATCTCCTTCGACCACGTAGAAATTTATTTCCTGAACAGTTCTGCCAGTGTTTACCGGTAGGGTTATCTCCCCTTTAGTGGTCTCACATGCCATGTTAAACCCGTTTAGATCTCGGACTGCAGGCACAATGTGGTCTTATAGACCCAGCCATTCCACGACCCTTGATCTGATGATATTGGTCGAGCTACCTGGATCAATTAACACACGCTTAACTCGAGATTTATTTATGAGTACATATATTATTAGTGCATCATTGTGTGGTTACACGATGCCTTCAGCGCCCTCATCGTTGAAAGATACGGTTCCCTTCGGTACATAATCCCGAGTCTATTTTTCTCTTGTAATGGACACTTTAGTGAGCTTTAACATCTGCCCTTGGGGGACGTCAACCCCACCAATGATCATGTTAATGACGTGCTGAGGTTCCTCTTGTTTGATCTGCTTGTTGGAGTCCCTATTCCTGAAGTGATTTTTTGCTCGATCACTCAGAAACTCTCGGAGGTGTCCGTTGTTAAATAACCGGGCTACTTCCTCTCTTAGTTGTCGACAGTCTTCGATTCTGTGGCCGTGAGTGCCATGATATTTACACATTAGGTTGGGGTCCCTTTGGGCAGGATCGAATTGTAATGGTTGAGGCCACTTAGTATCTTTGATGTGTCCGATGGCTGATACGATGGCGGTAACGTCGATGTTGAAGTTGTACTCCGATAACCTTGGTGCTTCCTTAGACCCGACGGGTCTGTCACAACCGCTTTTTCTCATGAGTCCAGGGTTGTTATGACCTCGGTCGCTCTTTCTTTCATTTCTCACAGGTGTTGCGTCCGGACCCATTACCCCTTTGATCTCCATTATATGGTTGATACCGATCTCTATTCGATCTTGGTTCACGATCAATGTCTCTTTTGGATCTGTCGCCAGCTCTGATGGGGTAAACGGACCCGGAAGGGGCCCCGAGCTGATTGTCTTCGACCTTGATTTTTGATTAGTACCGGTTATGGACGTCGACCCAAGTTACTATCGGGTATTTTATCAGATTTTGCTTCAACTTCTATGAAGCCAATGAGCTTCGGGGATTGAATCCATGGGTGAAGGATTGAACGGCCCAATCATCTGCGACTGAGGGCAGGTCCATTCGTTCCATTTGAAACCTCGATATGAATTCCTTGAGCATCTCGTTATCTCTCTGCTTTGCCCTGAAAAGGTCTGATTTCCTTGTCTCGACCTTGATGGCCCCGACGTGTGCTTTTACAAAGGCATCTGCAAGCATAGCAAACGAGTCAATAGAATTATGGGGTAAGTTGTGATACCGTATCATAGCTCCTTTCGACAAGGTCTCTCCGAACCTTTTCAGCAGAACGGATTCGATTTCATCATCTTCCAAGTCATTTCCATTGATGATGCACGTATAAGAGGTCACATGTTTGTTGGGATCGATTGTCCCATTATACTTCGGAATTTCGGGCATACGGAACTTCTTTGGGATCGGTTTCGTTGCTGCGCTCGGAGGGGAAGGCTTTTGGACAATTTTTTTGGAATCCAGGCCCTTCAGTATCGATGGTGCTCCCGGGACTTAGTCGACCCTGGAGTTACAGGTCTCCATTTTTTTGTCGTTGGCTTCAATTTTCTTTTCTCCCGATTCCACCCGTTTTGTCAGCTCCTCAAGCATCTTTATGATCTTGGTGTTCACCCGGCCTTTCTGTGGCCAGTTCATTTCTACAGGCGTTTTCCCTGGACGATTTGGGCTCAACTCTGCTGGGGGCTCGACTTTGGTTCTGCAACTGGGCTATCGCTGCCTGTTGAGCCTATAACATTTCGAAGATCACGTGCAAGTTGATCCCGTCACCTTCGGCATTGTGTGTACTCCGGGCTATAGACTGGGCTCCCCCGCGAATGCTGTTTTCGGGGTCAGTAGGCAAGTTTTCTTCGATAGCCACGTGTGAGTTAGCATCGATTGGATCAACAACTAGACTCCATTGAGGTCAGCAGGGGGCACCTCGTTGTTGGGTACCACGTTGTTGTTTTCACTATGGTGGCCAGACTCAGGATCCACGTTCAAATGGGCAGATTGGAAGTTCGACATTTTTAATCTGACCTGAAATTAAAAGCTCAAAGAACAAGTGTAGATAGAGTGTGTTATAGAAATTTGTATCAAATTGCCACTATTACCCTTAGCCCCACGGTGGGCGCCAAACTGTTTACCCTAAAAAATAAATACCAATTGAATTTTTATGTAGTTTTAAAGATATGCGGATTAATTTAATACAAACGATAATTTGTGTTATATTAAACAGATAAAAGATGTAATAGATTGTCAAACCACTTAAGGGGGTTGATTCTAGACTTAATAACAACCTTAATGAAATGCCTGCCCTTGATCCCGAACTCACAATAATGAAGCACTGATGAACAAGAGTAAGAACTTAAAATAACAGAGTAAATAAGAGTATATTGCCTTGTTATGCGTGTTACAGTGTCCCTAATGAATAATCAGACCCCTTTTATATAGTAGGGGAGTTTTACCTTAAGTATAATTCCATAAAAGGTAAAAACCTTCTGTTTAATTAATCACCGGTTCTTTGCAGATACGTGGCGAGATCCACGCCGTGATATCCCGCTGGTCGCGGATATCACGACCTTTTGTTGGTCGTGGTCGATTATCTGGTAATGCTCTCCGAGGCTTTTGGGGTTGGAACCGGACTTGGGGTCATGGCCCCGATACTCCCGAGAGCATGTATTTTGCCCGGACCCCGGATCATGGGGCTCCTTGACTCGATTCCGGTTTCTTGCCTTTGAGTTTTTTGCTCCGTTCACTTCATCGGAAACTGAAGCGTTCCATGGGCTCGGTTTCACCCGTATACAAGTCTGTTGTACAAATATAAGACAATATTGCTTGCATAAAATAAACTTTATATGGTCTGATCCTTCCTTGAATCCTATAGACATATCGGTAGCATATATTCACTTTGAGTCCTTTATGAATGATATTAATTACTATTATTTATTTCAACCTAAAAATTCTTTTGAAATTTTATTTCAAAAGCAAAATAATATCTTTTTTAAGGCACAAACAAACTATCGATAGTAATAGCGTGGGGTAGCCACATTTTAGCTACGTAATAGAAATATAGTCACTTTCCTTTAGTTTTAAATTCCATAGGTGAAAAATCATGATAATATCCTAAAATTTTATCGGCGTCTATGAAGTGACTAATTTTCAATTACAAGGGTTGACTAGGTGAATTTTATCCAACAAACTGGCCAATAAGGAATAATTGGTAAATGGGCCTGAATATGACACTGGGCTTTAGGGCAATTCACACTCGAATTTAACAGATCCTTTCGTATCGGATTCTAGGGTTTGGTTCCGCTGCTGCGTCTCTCTCAGGGTACTACTGTAACTCGTCAATGGTAATCTCTCTTTTACACTTCTACGAGCAAATTCAGACTTAAGTAATTTTTGTAGAGTTTTAGAAATACTCGTCAATATCATTATTAATCACGAAACATCCAAATTCGTTCGCTCATATTTTTACTGTTATGATTTTGTGAACCACTCATATTTTACCAAGAATTTCAGAACTTCGAAGTCTTAACTGGTTCATTTCTACGAGTATAAATAAATGACAAATCGTCGAAGGTGCAATGGGCTTATCATTTTAAATGATACTTCAGTGTCGCGATACGATCAGTATCAAAACTAGTCAAATTGTGATGATCTTTGAAGTAATGCCTTATTAGTTTGGGATCGATGCGTAATTGATTGACTGCTTGTGGAAATACTTCTTCCCTTCCAGTTTATCTGACACTTTTCTTTTTTAGCTCGTTTAGAAAGGATAACACTTTCAAGCTTTGAAACAATTAACTTTTACACTTCTCATTTTAATGTGATGCTTTTATAACCACACAAATATTATGACATGTTTAGACCATAACTTTTAAAAGTTTTATAGCGACACAAATGTTATGATATGTTTTAGAACACAAGTTTCAAAAGTATTTATTTCCTTTTTAAATTCCGTGCTGATTCAAACAACAACAAGAACAACAACAAGTCCAGTGAAATCCCACAAGTGGGCTCTGGGAGGGTGGAATGTATGTAGACTTTACCTCTACCTACTGAAGGTAGAGAGGCCGTTTCCGAAAGACTCTCGGCTCAAAAGAAGTGAAAATGAAACAATAAACAGACAGTAGCAACAACCAGGTTAGTAGACATAGGAACAAATGAAGATACGTGCAACAAAAGATATCTAAGAATACGACACTATAAAAATAGATTCAATCTTGCTGGAAATGATGACACAATATGAAATAGCAAGGGGCTAGGCATAGAAAAATACAAGATTAGGACTAATACTACTGGGATGCCTAGACGAAACTCTAGACTGCATGTCAACCCACAACCCTAATCCTCGACCTCCACATCCTCCTATCGAAGGTCATGTCTAAATTGAAGTAGCGCCATGTCCTGTCTAATCATCTTACCCCAGGACTTCTTAGGCCTCCCTCTACCCCTCCTATGACCCGCCATGGTCAACCTGTCATACCTCCTAACCGGGACATCAGAGTCTCTCCTCTTCACATGCCCGAACCATCTTAGCCTCGATTCTCGCAGCTTATCTTCTATAGGAGCCACGCCCACCTTGTCCCTAATATACTCATTCCTAATTTTATCTCTCTTGGTATGTCCGCACATCCATCTAAACATCCTCATTTTCGTTACTTTCAACTTCTGAGCATGAGATTTCTTAACTGGCCAACACTCGGCTCCATACAACATGGCGGTCTATCTACCGCTTTATAAAACTTGCCCTTAAGTCTAGGTGGTACATTTTTGTCACACAAAACACCAGAAGCGAGCCTCCATTTCATCCATCTCGTTCCAATTCGGTGTGCGACATCCTCGTCGATCTCCCCGTTACCCTGTATCACAGACCCAAGATATTTCAAACTATTTCTCATGGGGATGACTTGTGTATCCAGCTTCACGTCCACTTTTGCTTCATGAGCCCCAACACTAAACTTACACTCCAAGTACTTTGTCTCCGTCCTGCTCAACTTGAAACTTTTAGACACCAGGGTTTGTCTCCACACCTCTAGCCTAGCATTAACCCCACAACGCGTCTCATCAATCAGCACTATGTCATTTGCAAATAACATACACCATGAAACCTCTCCTTGCATGTGTCGCGTCAATATATCCATCGCCAGGACAAATAAAAATGGACTAAGAGCTGATCCTTGATGCAACCCTATCTCCACGGGGAAATAGTGCCGATTCAAACTGTCATTTAAATTAGAATAAAGGGAGTACATTATTAGTTTGGGGTTGAGACGTAGTTGATTGACATTGATTTGATTAACCAATAAAGAAGTCAATTAGGAATGTGGCTGATCGTATGAAAACTGCTACGAGATATGGAAATTAGATGGTAAAACTTACTCGTATTTGGTGTACATCGAACCTTATCAACTTACAACGAAGTGATTTAATATAGTGATAATATGCATTAATTAACAATGATTAAGTAAAAAAAGTCTATATGCAAACACGTATCATGCATTTATTGGTTTGGTATAAACACCGGGAGAACGTAAGTTTCAACCAAGTTAACTTTGTTTGAGATGCTAACTGGGGTTTTTTCTTGAGAAAAATATAGCTAGGATCCGGCTTGGGATGCATCTTGTATCGTTTCAATTTTTGTACATAGTTGGTCCTCACGCTAGTCCACCTGTTATCTATTTAATATGTGTGGGGACTCGAAATCATTTAGTGGAGGCTCAAGCATGTCTTCAATGTTTAAATTCCTTTATGGTGATTGGTTCCAACATGTAATCAGGATAGTTGGGAAAAGATTGTGTACAGTTTACCAGTATTTTGTTGTTGCGTGGGTGGAACAGTTTATTGAGTTGGAAAGATTTGTCAAAGACTCAAACCGTCGGTATCATGGGTTGCTACTGTTTTTCCAGTAAATTTAATGTCTTAGCATGTAGTGTTTCAATACATTGTTTTGGAGATGCTGCTCTGATTTCTGCATTATATTCTTTCCTTCTCGTTTTAGTTTGATATACTTGTTAAACAACATTTTCCTGATATATGTAGACCAAGAGAACCAAGAAGGCCGGTATTGTTGGGAAGTATGGTATGTCTCTAAAATGCTATTGTACTTGTGTCATTATGGACAGTTAAATATGTTTAAGAGAATTGTATGAAATTTCCGAGTTGAAGCTCAGAGCTGATAAACATGGATTTTCACCAAACTGCATATAGATTTGTCCTTAACCATGCATTGGAGACCACAAGCCGAATTCCCTAAGAGTTTGCTGTAAAAACATAGTTTCCGTATCTGCATGTAGATTAGTCAATCTACATCTAATTCATGGCACGGTATAACGTTGTGTTTTTTCAGGTACCCGTTATGGTGCTAGTTTGAGGAAGCAGATTAAGAAGATGGAGGTCAGTCAGCACAGCAAATATTTCTGTGAGTTCTGTGGAAAGGTACAGCTTTGCTTATATGTTATTTGATAGTTTTCTAGACCGTGTATTCATAGTTGCATTGATAATAATGTCAATTAGATTCTGGCATTGTAGTACGCTGTGAAGAGGAAGGCTGTTGGTATTTGGGGTTGCAAAGATTGTGGCAAAGTCAAAGCAGGGGGTGCCTACACATTGAAGTAATTATTATCTGAACTGATTGCTTCTATGTTTCTTGTGTTAAGCAAGCTTTGAAGTACTAATGACTTAGCTTCTTTTGCAGCACTGCGAGCGCTGTGACTGTTAGGAGCACCATTCGAAGGCTTAGGGAGCAGACGGAGAGTTAGAGGCCCAGTTTTCTGGTATTTAATTTGGAGATACTTTCCCTGTTTTAATGCGACACGTGAGCTTGTATTAAATGCTTCATCTTGCCAGTAGTGATCTGCATTTTGTCCTGATGTTTTTATTATATAAAAGAATGTGCTGGTATTCTGAAATATTTGATTTTTTGTTAACATCTGAAAACTATTCCTAGACTCATCAAATGTTCATTCCTGGTTCCTTTCCAGAAGGTGAATTATTCTTGTTTACGCCGTTCGCGCAATTGCTTTTCATTTAATTTGAATTCTGATGGCCTTCAAGAAGATAATGTACTCCATGAACCGTCATATCATTCCTTATTTTCTCGCTTGAGCAATCTGTCCAAAGTGGACAATATCGCTAGTGGATTGAGCTGTTATATATGGTATCAGAGCTACTACGCGTGCAACCTTGAACTGTGATGGGACAAACCTCAGCGAAGACCCTGAGTTCCTAAAGGGAGTATACGTGACATCCTAGGCGAATTTCACATCAACAAAACACAAAATAGATGCCGAGTATATAAGTAAACAAACCTTAGACCCTAGTGATGCATTCTAAAGGGATTTGGCATTTACATGCTAAACATTTTCCTATAGTCTACTCCTGATAAAAATCTCATTACCTCCATGATAATTCAAAACTTGAAAGTAGTTATTACATACTACCTTCTCGAAACTGCCAAATATGTTTTAAATCCTCAACCGCACCCCCAGAGAATAGTCATCCAAATATTAGTAAGGATGATTAAACAGCTCCATGATTTTGGCCATAGACACAAAGACTAGGTTTTCTATATTCTTTTCTTTTTCCGTTTCATTGACTTCCATAAATTCTCAAGTCACTAATACACAAAATGCCGGCTGGGTTGAGATTATATCTGGACACCAGCACTCAGATTTTACTACTAGCTAAATATACAAAACAGCTGAATGAAAAAGGTAGCTAGCAGATAGCATCATCCATTTAAACCATTAACAAGACCATGATGCAGCAGCTTGAAGATTTGCCCAACTTTAGACAGGGGGAAACTCTAGCGGACTATACGACCAGCTTCCCCTTGTGGCACTAGAGGTAATAACAAGAGAGTCATCATGAACAAAAAGGTGTGATTAAGAGGGTATTTTAAGGACGAATTCCCCTGCAGCTGTCTGTGAAAATGGAAATGGATGACCACTTCATGCTTAAGCTGATAACAATCAGTTGAACATTGGAAGGTCATCACTGTTCCTCCGATGATGCATTTGCTTCTGCACAGCTTTCACCGCAGCTACTCTAGCTGCATTGGCTGCTCTGTTGGCTGCTGCAACTGCTCTGTTCACTCTCTCATCAACCTTAGTCACATCGTAGGCCTTCTCTGCTGCTCGTCGTGCCTCCTGATTGTAACATGGAAAAGCAACCAGCGTTTGGCTAAATTAAACCTGCATTTTCTTTTTCCGAACCTAATCTTTTAGAGTGTCGGATTAAAGAATAAAATGACTAGGACATGTAGTCCATCTCTCAGTTTATATTCTTGGGAAAAACTTGAATGACTAATTACGTCAGTATATAATCCTTTAAAAGTCAACTTGACTGGCCTATAGATAACACTGTAAGTGAATTATGGGCTGGCAAAGATGATCTGAGCAGCCAAGAAAACTAATGCTACCCTTTTTCCATATCTAATTTACCTGTACAGCATTTAGTACTTTGGAGTGGTAAACAGCAACAGGAGATACTGAATAGGAGGTATTATGTGGGCTTGGAATGTCGAGGACCCCATTTTGCCAATGACCAGACTGGGTTTCCCCATTCCTAAAAGTATAAATCCCAAGCCCTTGCCTCCTTCCCTCATGCCAGGTTCCTTCATACCGATGGCCATTTGCAAAACAATATACTCCAGAACCATGCATCTTATCAGCAAAATGTTCTCCAGCATAAGTATCTCCATTCCTTTATTGAAAAGATAAAATCAAGTCGATGGCAGGAAAAAAACAAACATACATATTACTCTACATTTAGTTTAAATGTCATTTCATCACTCTACCAGTTAAAATATCATACTCTACCGCAAACTGAAGGGTTCTTCAGATAAAAACTATGCATAAGTCTCAATTATTCGTTTTTTCAGCTTTATTGGTGATAAATATATCTAAGTCAAAAGTTTCAAGCATCAGATATAGGCATACAGCCACAGTCAATGACAATTTTAAAGCACTTACAATCACTAAAATGAGAAAGAATCTCTTCGAAATAATTATGATGTTTCAACTGACCACTTCAACCTTTCAGCTTGATCCAAATATACCACTTAAAAAATGAATCTCTTAAGACTCACAGAATGGAATTAATTGTCAAGAAATGTGGACGTGGACGTTTCTATGGTATATCCCGATGTACTATTGGTATTTCCTTTTCATGGTGCTTTTCAGGTGCTATAAGAATTCTGGAAATGTGCCTTCAATCACACGCGCACACACACGCCCTACAAAAAGTGGAATTTACCAGTGTCGCTTTTCCTTAAGTCGCACAATACACCTCCTAGGACTGATAATTAATTTAGCAATTGAACTTACATAAATGAATGAAGTTGCTGGGGCAAACAAATTCAGAAAGGAACTTGACGAAATCTTTTTATGAAAAAAGAAGGGGACGCCAAACAATTGCTATTCCTTGAAATGGTCGCGCTCTTTCTGTCTTAGACTTATACTTAGTCGATTATGCATCTTCTAGAACCATACATGCGGTACTATGAGATGATCCATCAGTAATTAGTTTCTCCAAAGGGAAAAAAACTGTTCTTTTTATCTACTCAGAAGTAAACATATAAAGGTTGTTCCCTTTCAGTTACACCAAATGATCATTTAACTTTTCTCCTGCTTCTTTTAACAAACCACCTAAGTTCAGAAAAGAACCATGCAAATAGAAATTTATACAGTGACATCCAGTCAAAAAAAGTTACCCTTCACTCCATTGAGACATAAAGCAACAAGCTTAACGAATATCATCGTCATCCTTTAATCATGATAATAATTAATAAGAATTTCAAGGTCACATGATCTGCTTTACATAAGATATGATCCACAAGACAGCAATAACTGAAATCAAATTTAAAGCAATAACTATGCATGTAACACATATGGACATTGTGAAACATCTTATATCCAATAAGATTTAACAGGATTACTTGAATTTGCTGATGAAAAGATGCCACCAAATTCAACCAAGGCAAAATTAATACACGAAAATACGAAACCGAAAAACATCAATGACTACAAATTACCTGAAGTGGTAATGTCCAAGGCCATGCTTAACTCCCCACTTAAATTCACCAACATACCTGCTCCCATCCTCACAAGTATGAACTCCACACCCATGACTTTGTCCATTAGACCATTCCCCAGCATATACATCACCTGTATAAAACCTATAAACCCCAAATCCGTGCCTAAGTCCTTGCCTATATTGTCCCCTATATCTGCTCCCCCTTGCCCATGTTTCAACCCCATAACCATCATACTTCCCATCAACCCAATCCCCTTCATATCTCCCACTCATGTAATAGTAATAAACTCCACTTCCACTACACTTCCCTTTATGAAACTCCCCCTCGAACACATCACCATTACTTTATGCCTGCACATAACAACCTGAAGTATTTACCTTTTTATCAATTCTTGGCCTTGACCCTATTGACCAAAACACTGGTAAAGCATTCTTGGACACTTGTTTTGATGAAAAAATCTTAATTGGAGGCAAAGACTTAGCCAAGAATAAACGAATTGAGGGGAATCTTGGAAGTGCTAAATGCAGTGTAAACAAAAGGGCTGCTGAAAAAGCAAAAGCAGAAAGTAAACCCAAAAAGAAAGAATTTTTTGGAAGTGAAACCAAGAAATAGAAGAACAGAAGAGAAAAAAAGAGTATGAGCCGAATATGGCAGGGGGAGAAATGGAAATTGCTCAAGTTTCTACATGGGTGTTGACCCTTTACAGAGGAAAATTGATATTTGTGAAGAGAATTAGATAAAGTTGGAGTGTTTATGAGAGATTCTGAAGGGTTGTTTGATGAAACTCCCAAAAGGGGTCTTTTATGTGGGGTGGTTTTGGTGGTAGAGGGGGTGGTGGGGGTATGGGAAATTGCGTCATTATTATCATTATCAATGAAAATTTGAATAGCAGTATGATCCTGATATCCAGGTGAAGAGGAAGGTGACAGAGAAGATGAGAAAATCAAATGTTGGGGACCAGAGTTGAAAATATGGGAATTTGAAAGGTGTTTCTGATGAAGAGAAGATGAAGAAGAAACAAGGGGCGCTGTAGGATTGAAATTCGAGGCTCTAATTAACACATCACTCTGTTACGCCCAAATCCCTATGATGATACCTAACATCGTCGGTTAGGTAATTCAACACAGAAAGTACACGAGCAAGACAATTCATAACTAAGCCTCACAGAAAAAATCATAAAATAAGTCTACATTATGCTAAACATAGAACTGTGAAAATACTAGTAATACATATCCCTGAAATTGGTAATATAAGTCATCCACTAAGACGGAATAATACAACTGCGTTCAACTATGGCAGCTCATCACAAATTATGTCCTGCTAGTATCAGGAACAAAGTCTACACAAAAATATGCAGACGTATAGTATAAATACGAAATTAACATGTATTCAGTAAGTACACTGACTGACCTCAAAACATATAACAATATGCATAGACAGAGCATATGAACTGATGCGCTCAATCACGACTATGCAAATCCCATGCATGTATCTATGCATCGCAAACAACATTGTCACGGCTCAAACTCTCACTGGAGCCGTGACGCCGCCTAACACTTCTTGTTAGGCAAGCCAACAGTTTCACAATAATAATAAAACTCAAATAATAGAACTTAATAATCCCAACAACGGTAATATCATAAAATATCTAAAGATAGCAACAATAACGCAACTACAACCATCCCAATGATCTGGTGTCAACAAATACATGAGCACTACATAATCTCAAAATATAGAGTCAATCCTCAATAGAAAACTGTTTGAATGGTAGAACATCGCTAACAAAGACAAACAAAAGAGAACTTCAGGGTCTGCGAATGACATAACAGCTACCTCGTAGTCTCCACAAGCTGGTATCGATGCGAACTCTAGCAATCACCACGTTCAAAAGTACCTGGATTTGTACATAAAATGCAAAATATAGTATGAGTACAACCAACCCCATGTACTCTAGAAGTAACAAACCTAACCTCGGGCTGAAAGCAGTGGCGGAAGGAAGTCAGTGCCCAATACAAATAATCGATAACAACACATGATATAATGATGACAGTAAAAGTAAATAACTCAAAAGATATCATGTTCGGCTCATCCACAAATATAGAAAATTAGACATGCTTTTCAAGTATAACTGTCAAAGCCCAATCTTTTACCGAAATTACTAAAATATGAGTTTATCAAGAAAACTATGATTTTCCAAACTTTCAACAACATAATAAGACATTTTATTTGTCATCTAGCATGAGGAAAATATATCTCTATGCCGACATGTCAAATATACATGTCAAGTCAATAACATCATAGTGAAACCATCAAGTATACTCTCACTTAGCACACTCGCGGTGCCTGGTACAAATGTCCCTCACTATCACACGCACAACCATACACAGCACTGTATTGGTGCCTGGCACAAATTCTCCTCATAAAACACATATGTAACCCTATGCCTGCGCTCACTGTAATATTAGACTCCGGAGGGACGGATTCTTGCGCAAGTGCTGATCAATAATCAATATAACCATTGCGGCATGTAACCCGATTCAAATATCAATCCATCGCGACGTGCAACCCGATTTACTATAAATCAACAATACGGCTCTATGACCCACATCAGTTATCAACCGCTCAAGTCTCAACTCACCCCAAACAGTATCACATATAGAAGACAACAACATCATGTGATAGGACATACAAATAATGTACAAAGACTGAGACATAACATGCAGATGAAGAATTATGACTGAGAATAGGCAATTAAAGCAAACAACTCAAAATAACAAGAATAGCCCTATTATATCTCAAACAAATAAGTATAACCTAGACGTAATATCTAACACGAATCATAGCTCAAATGATCATACATGTAGAGAAAATACCGATATAACGAGGCATGAAAGCAAATAAGTCTTACAGTAGCCTAAAGTCTACCCGGATCATAATTACCCGGGTGTACGCACACACACCCGTCACCTAGCACGTGCTCACCCCCAATACATTTCAAGTATCATAGCCCACATGGATAATTACCCACAATCTAAGTTTAGATATATTACTTACCTCAAAACGCATGAAACAATACTCCAAAAAGTCCTTCCTACGCGAATCGGCCTCCGAGTGACTCAAATCTAGTTAAAACAACTTAATATCATCAATAGAAGCCATAGGAAACAACCTCAAACAATAAAGTTAAGATCTTGCTTCAAATATATAAAGTCAAACCAAAAAAGTCAACCCCGTGCCCCCATCCCGGAACCCATCAATACTTACAAATACCGAACACCAATTCCAACATGAGTCCAAATTTATGTGTTTCATCTAAATCCAACCTCAAATCGACTCTCAAATAATCAATTTTCACTCTCCAAAACCGTAGTAAAAAATCGCCAAATTCCATATTTAATTCATATAAATTAGGTGTAATAATGGGCAATCAATATCTAACATAAAAATTAAGTAAACTTCACTCACCTCTTCAATTGCAGTGAAAAGTCCCCCAAAAATCGTCTCTAGCCGAGCTCCAGAACTCTAAATAATGAAAAGTGACCAAACCTTCGAAATCATATAGGCTGCCCAGTGATTTTGCATTTGCGGTCCAGATTACCGCATCTGTGGTGCCGTATTTGCCGTCAAAATCTCGTATCTGCGAGTTCACTTAAAAAGCCGACCTACCGCTTCTACGAACACCAAGCTGCATCCGCGCCTCCACTTTTGCGGACAAACACCGCATCTGCGGACCTCCCCCTGCCAAGCCAAACTCACACCTGCACATCCCAGGCCACTTCTGCGGCCAAACGTCCGCATATACGAAAACACCAGAACTCAGAAATCCTAGCAAGCCAACTCAATCCAAATGATTCGGAACACACCCGAGGCCCCCGAGACCTCGTCCAATCACACCAACCAATCCCAAAACATAACACGTACCTACTCGAGGCCTCAAATCACACAAAACAATATCAACACTATGAATCGCACCTCAATTTAAGCCTAAGGAACTAATGAACTTCCAACTTCCATAACTCATGCCGAAACACATCAAATCAACTTGGAATGATCTCAAATTTTGCACACAATTTCCAAATGACACAACGGATGTATCCCAACTCCCCGAACCAAAATCTGAACTCGATGTCATCAGAGTCAACTCTCGGTCATACCTATGAACCTTCCAAACCTTCAACTTTCCAACTTTTGCCAAAGAGCACCAATTCAACCTACGGACCTCCAAATCCAAATCCTGACATATGCCTAAGTCCAAAATCACCATATGTACCTATTGGAACCATCAAAATATCATTCCGAGGGTCGTCTACACAAAAGTCAAACTCCGATAAACTCTTATAACTTAAGTATCCAACCTTGAGACTAAGTTTCCCAATTCAATCCAAAAAGTCCCTCGAAACCAAACCAAACGACCCCGCAAGTCACATAATCACAAATACACACATGTAAAGAATCAAGTAGGGGGAACATGGCTCAAATATACAAACGACCGACCAGGTCGTTACATTCTCCCCCTCTTAAACAAACGTTCATCCTTGAACGAGTCTAGAATCATACATGGGGTCTCAAAAAGGTGAGGATATCTGCTCGGCATCTCCTACTCGGTCTCCCAAGTAGCCTCCCCGACCGGCTGACCTCTCCAATGAACCTTCACTGATGCTATATTCTCCGACCTTAACTTTTGAACCTGCCGGTCCAACATGGCCATCGACTTCATATCATAAGTTAAATCCTCGTCCTGCTGCATCGTGCTGAAGTTTAATACATGTGACGGATCCCCATAATACTTTCGGAGCATGAAAACATGGAACACCGGGTGAACTGTCTCCAAAGCTCGGTGAGTTCGGGTTGTGACATTCTGTACGGTTCCCAGGCAGGTGGCTTCGCACCCTGCACCAACTCAATCTCATGGTCCACAGTGCGCCTAGGCGAGAGTCGCTTTGGCATGTCTTGTGGCATGACATCTTCAAATTCTAGTAATAACTCCTTCACAGGTGCAGGAAAAGGACCTGAGGAGCGTTCTATATCTTAATGTAGAGGGTAGCCAAGAACGTAGGTTCATGTCTTTTGACCCCCTTCTTCAACTGCAAGGTTGAGATATTTTCAGCGGCCATCTTCATGAGCATGCACGGGATGGTGCAGGGCTTGGCCCCATTTGTTCCCATCATCAGTAGCATGTCTGCATACGGCACGGGCATGGTGTTGGTTTGCCTTAGGAATTCCAACCCCACTATCAACTCGAAGTCACCTATGACCACCACCCGCAGGTTGAATTTTCCTTCTTAAGGGCCAAGTTTCACTGGTACTTCTCTGGCTATTCCACCAACTGGTTGAGGGGGTGAGTTGATCGCCTTGACACGAACTCTGCCCTTTCCTACAACTAGGCCAAGGCGCTCTACCCGAGTCGAGGCTAAATAGTTGTGGGTCACACCCGTGTCTATCATCGCCTGAATGAGTTTGCCATTTACCTTCATCTCGACGAACATTAAGGTCCTCTCTTGTTTAGGATGAGTCCTCTCATCCGCCTCCTTTTTCCCTTTCTAGTTGAATGGACATGGGTCCTTCTTCTTACGGATACCAGCACTGCTTCCCACTAAGGCTTTAGAAAAAGAGCCAACAATTGCATTGAAGGCACCTACCGGTTCGGTCTGGTCCGCATCATCGGATTCGTCATTCGTCCCATCATCAACAGCTTGATGGGCATTCATCTGCACATGTGGGCATTCATTATTCCAATGTGGTCTGCCACAATGACGGCATCCTGAAGGGGGTTTCCTCCCCCCATTGTTGTTGTTAGATCAGTGCTAGTACTGCTTGAGAAGAGAGCCTTAGATTTGGTTGCACCCCGATCTCCTCCACTTCTGCTTGGGCCACCAGTACTCGGATGGCCCCCTTTGTATCGTCCTTTGACAGGCTGTTGAGGCCTATCCTTCTGAGCTTCCACTTGATAATCCCCAAGGCATTCTGCTGCTTGGATCGCCTTAGGTAATGTGTCTACACTTTGTCTTTGGAGTTCCATACGGGCATAGGGTTTCAACCCTTCTAGGAAAGTGATGAGTTTGTCTTTGTCCCCCATGTCGCGTATGCTCAGCATGAGTGTGGAGAATTCTCGCACGTAGTCCCGCACTGATTTGGTCTGGCGTAGCTCCCGTAACTTCCTCCTTACATTGTACTCAACATTTTCGGGGAAGAACTGCAGGCGTATGGCTGCCTTTAGTTCTGCCCATGTGTCGAGAGTATCTTCACCGGTCCTAATGGCTTCGTATTTCACCCGCCACCAGAGTTTAGCATCACCCTAAAGATACATGGCAGCAGTTTCCACCTTTATAGCTTCTTCTAGGCCTCCCACGGCATCGAAGTACTGTTCGATGTTGAAGATGAAGTTTTCCACTTCTTTGGCATTCCGAGAACCACTGTATGGATTTGGCTCGGGAATTTTCAGTTTCTGTGTTGCGGGGGCGAAGTTCACAGCACCCCAGGTTTGGTTCCCGCCTCCTCGAAGCAGACCTTGTAAAGCTGCATTGACCACGTTGAGCTGGCCTGTCAAGTTGTCTATAGTTTGTTGCATGGCAGTAACCCTGTCTGCCTCTTGTGCCCTATGGGCTAATTCTTCGGCACGCTCCTGCTGGAGGCCCTCAAATTTCCCAAAAATATCGGCTGCCTCTGTGGCTGCCATTTGCCGGTCTCTTTCAGAGTCATGACTGATGTTTTCTATGTCAACTTCGGCCTGGTGCATCCTGCGATCCAGGTCATCCAACCTTTGCACTAGGCTGGTCTTTAGATCAGGCACCGTTTCTAAGATGGGCCGTAATGCGTCAACCGTCTCCTCAAAGGTCGCAATGCAATCCCCAGGATTCACCATGGTCAGAAATGGTGGTAATTGCAATGTTATCCCTCGTCCGATATCGAGCCTAGACTTTGATACCAACTGTTACGCGTCACCTTCCTGAGATTCTTTGAAAAGGCAACTTAAGGCTAAGCAATCGATGTCAGTACGATTGCTGTCCGCCAACAAAGGTCCCCTCCGTATGCTAGACTAGATTGTTAGTGTCGTACGGGAAAACCAATATCGTGAGCAACTGAGAACAGAAAAGAGAATTGAGAATAAAAGAAAGCTTAATTGCATAAATGAAAGCTATTACAGAAAAGCTACATGATGTCGAGGGGGAGAGACACAAGTATAGAGAATTGTTTGCTTGCTAGAAAGTTTTGAATGCTTGATCCCCCCTAATAATGTTTAAAAACTATAAACCAAAGTTACATGACTTTACGTAAGGAAGCTGAAGGGGCACACTAAAAGAAAATGAAGTAAATCTACTCTATATTTACAATGAAAAGGACTTAATCTTCAACAAGGTAGAAACAAGTCCGTTTGGAGCAACTTTGTCTTTTAGCATCAGGGTCCGTGCGCGGCATTGTGGGCATCTGCCTGTGGCTGAGCGCTGGCACTGGTTATCAGTTCGGCGACAGAGGCGCCTGTGCACTTGTCACTTGGAGCTGCCGAAACCACGGGGCCGACCGTGGCGCTGGGCGTTGGGAGGCTTGCCAGGACGCCACAGGGCGCGTCCAAGGGGTCATGGGGCATGGCTGGAAAGCCGCCCATGACATTCCATATGCGGTCTGCACTATTGCGTGGCTACTGTAAGTGGATAGATTCTGCAACCGCACAATTCCATCTGTGGCTCAGCTTTAGCGGTCGTGTAATTCCATCTACGGCCGCACTTTTGGCAATGCTTCGCACTTGGTCATTTTGCATATTCTTTGAAATTTTTGAATTCTTGTTAGCGCGACCATGTTTTGTGGCTGCACATTTAGTATGTGGACTGCACTTCTCTGAAAAACATCTTTAGAGAATTCTTCATGCCTTTTAAGTGAAACACTTCTTTTTGAGTTAGAACTCTTCATTAAGATCCAGTTCTCCAACATGCCTGCAATTTGCACAATTTCATTCGTTTTTGAAACAAGAATCACACTTTCGGACTAAAACTAAAGCAACAAGGTATTAATAAGTGGTTAAAATCCACACTTATTAACTCCCCCAAACTTAAGTCTTTGCTTGTTTTTAAGCAAATAGATTAGTTCTCACCTCCTCAAAGTGAAAGGTCATTTCAAAGAGTCAATTGTAAGCCATTCATACTCGGTTGGGATTAATAATTACCCACAATACTCATGCATTTTCATCAAGGTGACAAATCACATATTATGCACATATAACTCTAATGTGACCCTTGAGCTTCAAGAATTGACTTAACTCATCAAGGTCTCTTGTTCATGTAGATCACGGTGGACTCCAAACTCTTCCTCCTCTACTTTCCATTTTCCTAGCTCACTTCAAGAATTAACACTCAATCTTTAGATCAATGAAAGGTTCACTCTTCTCTCGTAAAGGAATGTCACAATTAAGGCTTCAAGTACAATAGGCTTGCCCCTCATGTAGATCACCACTAATGTAAGCTCACTCGGTTCAAAATCAAGTAGAACTTCTTTCGGGTTGTAATGAAGGCTTTTGTATTGGGGTAGCATATCATATGGGATAAGTGGTTACACCCTTCCTTGAGTACTCCACATTTTCATTTTTGGTTCACATTTACCGACTCTTAGAGGCATTTCCTTTTCTTGGGGGTTAGAGAGACTTGACATCACTCTTTTTTGTTCATTTCATTCTTTTTCTCCCTTGATGCTCATACTAGAGATAGTTGCCTCTTTTTGATTTCATCAACCTTCCATTTTATTCTCTTTTCTGCATTTTCTTTTTGTTCTTTTTTTTTCTTGCCTTGTCTTTTCATAGAGATCATTTCTTTACTCTTTTTGGTTCCTTGATACCTCTTTTAAATTCCTCAACTCTCCCCCCAAACTTATGCCTTAAGCCACTTATTTCATAAGAGTGTTAAGGTCCGGGTGCCAAGAGAGGATTACAAACAAAACAGGTAAAGGCTTGTAGCATGTTTACCAATAGAGAAAGGCTAAAGGTTAAAAGGGGTTGATTAGGGATAACAAGCATTAGGTGACAATAAAAGCTCAAACGGATCAAGAAAAAGCTACAATCATCTTCCAAACCAAGCAAACCTAGAATTTTTCCTTGAAATACATTCGGAGCAAGTTCTAGACTATTCACACAAATACTTGGACTAGCAACAAAAATCACCTCACCCCTCAGGCAACTAGACCGTAAAAGATGATAGAGTCTAAAGCCTACAACAATCACAATCAAGTTTAAGATCACTATGGTCCAATCAACCACTCAATGATATCAAAGTCAACTCAAGAGTCTCAAAGTCACTAACTAGAGCTATTTTCTTTCAAAATATTATTTCAAACCATAAGCACGCAGTTATATGTGTTGGTGCCAAATGAAGCATGAATAACTCTTTTTTAGAGAATGACTTGATTAGGGATTTTATTCATTACTACTACTATTATTATTACCTGAACACAGAAATGGACTCATTCCCTTAAGAAAGTTGTCACGCCATCCATCCTCGAGAAGAGTCACCCGGTTCACACAAAAGGTTACCTTTAGAGAGAACCATGGAATTAAGAGAACCAAAGACTTATTATCCATACTATTACGAAAAACATAAAAGCTACTAATATAAGAAGAAGTTACTTTAAAAAAAAAACAAAATCAAAGTAAACAAATAAAAAACCTAATGAAAGAAATAACTAAATAACGATAGATAAAACTAAAAAGAAACATAATCATCTAATTATTACAATCCAAATGTATCCAAATGTGCCAATTGTATCATCAAATCATCAACTAAACTCCACCCCCCTCCTGAATAAAAGTAAGAATTGTCCTCAATGCTTAACAAAATAAGAGTAAAAGGAGAGAGGGCGAAGAAACTCCCTAAGCAGCCTTGGACATCTCAGTGTCCCCAGCAGCATCAACCTCTATTGGCTCAGCCAATTGAATATCATCATCATCATATCTGGGAGTGGCGGGAGTGTTGAACATCGCATGAACTGCGTCAACAGTGTCAGCGGCAAGGCATGGCTCCTCAGACTGGCCAGATGGAGCAACCTGTGTAGATGGATTTGGGGAGGTCTGGTCGGGATCAAGCAGCATATCAAAGGGCAGGGTCACCTCCGCTCGTAGTTCATCCACTGACTTCTTGCTGGCTTGAGACTTCCTCATCTTTTTGACCTGCTTGGCCAAGCCCTCAATAACTTAACATGATGAACCAGAGTGTCCATAATCACCTTTTGGTTGTCTAAAGTCTTGCGCAGCTTCTCATCAAGCTCAGTGGAATCCGGTGGTGCCTGTGTGGATGACTACCCTACAATAGTACTGGAAATCTCAGACGGCTTTGAAGTAGCTGCCTGCATCCAGTTTTTGAGATTCACCAATGTCTGGGAGACTCACAAAGAAAAAAGTGGGCCTGTAGGCATGGGCACCAGCCTTAGAACCACAGTACGGACTGCCCTAGGAGTTGTGGAAGGACTGTAGAAGGAGCTGAAGATGGAGCGGAAGATGGCGGCTCGGGCATAGCAGCTGCTGCACTGGTAGATGGCTCAGCTGATATAGATGGAATAACAGTCGTGTCAGAAACCACCACTATCGGCTCATCAGACTGGCCGGCAGTAGTAGAAGGCTGAGCACTCTTCTTCGGGTTGCTCGGATACTACAGCGAGTACCATTCAAACAGCTTCTTTGGCTTTACCTTTATATAAAACGGCTTAGGCTCTACCTTTGCATCTGTGAGGTACTTTGTATTAGTGATGGGCTAGGGGTAAGTAGTGTTAGTTTGCTGCGCCACCAAATAAAGGTTAGCCGACATCAGGGCACCCACATTAATAGGGTACCCGGCCATGATAGAAGCCACTAAAATAGCACGTGGAACAGGCAAGTTGTTCTCATTCTGGCACGGGTCAAGCCTGATACACACAAAGGATTGCCAACCTTTTGCCTCAAAGATCAATGTACTCCAGAGAATAGGTTATCCAGCAATAATCCAGGGTGGAGGTGGTCCTGGTGCCAAGATCTCAGCAAGCCATGGATGGGCCTCTTCTTTCAAGGTCAACTTCCCTAAGTAGTCCTTTGGCTCCAAGTCCTCAAATCCCAAGTACACGTTCAGCGCATATTGATCAAACTTCACCTTGAGGTTGTGTACTTTGGTCACCTTTGTCCCTTTGCAAATGTGTGAAATATAGGCATAAAAACTAGTAGAGAAGGTGCTCCTTGACATCCAATACCTTCTCAGTAAATAGCATCCATCCCTTTCTCTTCGTGAACTGCTCTAGAACTGCGGGATTGTATCTACCATGATCCTTTAAAAAAAATGGCCGCTCATGTGTCAAAGACCTCAACGGCCACCACATCCGAAAATCAGTAAAAACAAGCTAGCTCACAAATCGATCTTCCCATGCTTCCGTCTTCTTTGTCCGATCAACCCCAATCGATGTAACTTCTCCCCCTTTCCCATCATTTGGAATATCCTGTGCACCAGACACTGGAGGATTTGGCTCAGAACTATCACTTTTTGAACTCTCGAAAGTGTTGTGAGATGATGAAGGGATCAAATCGCCCATGTGGCCTGGACTGCTCAGCTCTCTGCTCCTCCGGAATAGATACAGAGTTTTCCTCGGAGGCCTCCCTAAACGGGGCATAAGAACTTGACTCGGAGAGGTCTTCACCCCTCCCTCTGCCTGTTGTATCCTTCTTCTGAATAGTCTTTGGCACACTGAGGGGCAAGGCACCTCTGCCTCGACCTCGAGAAGACTCTCCTCTACCCTTGGCAGTTTCGCCGCAACCTTGTGATTGAACCATTATTTGTATATAAAAAAAGAGAATTGTTAGTTGCAAGTCATCATTCAACACAGTCAAGGCCCAAGCAAGCGAAGAACAAGTTAGACACAATGGGCTTACACTAGATTGAAAATGCTGCAGAAAATGGGAACTGTGGTCCACACTTTTCTGATGTGTGGCTGCAGACTGGGAGTGCGGACCGCACATTTTCATGTACGGCTATTTCTGACAAAAAAGATTAGAGGATCAAAGACCTCTTCTCTGAAGACAGTGCGATGGACAAAGTGCGGCCGCATAATTAATATTGCGGTCCACACTTTTGTCATTTTAAGAAAGAAGTCTTTGATAGCAGTGCGGACCCAAAATTCGGCCTCACTAGGAATTCTGCGGTCCGTACAATTATAGTGTGGCCGCAGAAGCGCTTGGCTTCACTAGTCACCAACAATAGTTAACTGCAGACCGCACAATTATAAGTGCGGCTGCAGATTTCAAAAAATTAACGAACAGCCTATGTTTTTACTTAGATTTTGCAATTACTTGTTCAAATCTATATGGCAATATAGTATACACATAAAATTTAACTAACCAACCCATTTTAGCATGTATTAGCAACTACCTAGTACAAATCAAGCCCACATGGACACATGGATGAACTATAATGACAGAAGGCCTAAAAAAAGCTAAAAATTCAAAAATTGAAATAACACAAAAGATTAACATGAAGTGAAGCATACCAGATGAAGTGAATGTACTAGATAATGTGAGCACAAATAGGTGTGTGTGTTTGATAGTAAAAAGTCCTCAGTTAAGCTTCTAAAGTAACAGTGATTCTAAGGAGGGTAAAAAGTGTAAAATGAATGCAAAACTCCTATTTATACTCAAAGTTATTGAGAGGGTAAGAGGCTGAGTGCGGCCGCACAATTCCAAGTGCGGTCCGCACTCCTTCACCTCGGCACTAATTGTATGTTCCTCATGTGCGGTCCGCACATTTTTTAGTGTGGGCGAACATTTCTTCTCGCGGTCGCAGATTATCCCCGCACCGACAAGGAAAATCTTTAGAGAGTTGGCAATTTGACATCTTGCTGAGCTTCCAGAAGTGCGGTCCGCATGTGAAATTTGCAGCCGCATAAGCCCTTCTGCTGTGGCACAACTATTTTTGCAGCCGCACAATTAAAATATGTGGTTCGTATTTTTTTTCTACACTTAGCCATTTTGTTCAGCCTTCTTTCATGTAACACTCAACCCTGTAGCACACATCGAATCAACTTAAAAACAACAAATAACACCTAACTACAAAAGAAATAGGAAAAAAACTTGGGTTGCCTCCCAAGAAGCGCCTAATTTAACGTCGCGACACGACGCAATGTCTAAGCATCCTCAAGTGAAGTAAATAACCACCACCACGTGGCTCTCTCCAACTTTACCTAAGTAATGCTTTACCCGGTGATCATTGACTCAGAATATTTCATTGCTCTTGTTCTTTAAATCCAATGCACTGAAGGGTGTCACACCAACGATTTCAAACAGACCACTTCACTTGGACTTGAGCTTCCCGGGAAACATCCTCAACCTTGAGTTAAACAACAATACAAGATCACCAGCCTTGAACTCTTTGTTCCAGATGTATTTTTCATGAAGATATTTCATCTTTTATTCATACAAGGATGAAGTTTCACATGCATGGTACCAGAACTCATCAAACTCATTCAAGTGTGCCACCCGCAATTTAGCGGCTACATCCCAATCAAGATTCAATTTCTTTAAAGCCCACATCACCTTGTGCTCTAGTTCCACCGGAAGATGAAAAGCTTTCCCAAACACTAACCGATATGGAGACATTCCGATAGGTGTTTTGTATGCCGTCCTATAAGCCCATAATGCATCATCAAGCTTCTTGGACCAATCCGTCCGATTTGCATTCACCGTTTAGACAAGATACTCTTTATCTCCCGGTTGAAGACTTCCACTTGACCACTAGCTTGTGGATGTGTAGGGAGTCATGACCTAATGGGTAACACCATACTTGCTAAGTAAAGTTTCAAAAGTCTTGTTGCAAAAGTGCGACCCCCCATCACTTATGATGGCACGTGGAGTACCAAATCTTGTAAAAAATATACTTCTTCAAGAAAGCCACTACACTTCTCGCCTCATTGTTGGGTAAGGCGACAACCTCAACCATTTTGACACATAATCCACCCCGACCAAGATGTAAGTGTTTCCACAAGAACTCAAAAAAAGGCCCATGAAGTCAATTCTCCAAACATAAAAAATATCAATCTCCAAGATGGTTGTGAGAGGAATCTCATTTTTCTTTGAAATTCCACCGGCCCGTTGACATTCATCACATCGTTTCACTAAGTCACTTGCATTCTTGTAAAGAGTAGGCTAATAGAAACCACAACTAAGAACTTTGGTCGTCGTTCTTGCTCCACCATGATGACCACCATATGGCGAAGAATGAAAAGCACCAAGAATAACACCTTGCTCTTCTTCCAATACACACCTTCTAATCACCCCGCCTTGCTCTTATTTCGGTACACACCTTCTAATCACCCCATCCATACAATTTCAGAAAAGGTATGGTTCATCCCAATAATAATCTTGACAATCTCTTTTGAGATTCTTCCTTTGGTTTGAAGAGAACTCATCCAGAATGATTCCACTCATAAGAAAATTTGCCAAATCCTCAAACCACGACACCTCTTTCATTGAAATTGCCAAAAGTTGCTCATCAAGGAAAGAGTTATTGATTTCAAGGCCATCGTGTGGCCTCTCCTTCTCCTCCAAACAAGACAAGTAGTCCGCCAATTGATTTTCACTACCTTTCCTATTTTGAATATCAATATCAAATTCTTGAAACAAGAGTACCCATCTCATCAATCGAGATTTGGAATCCTTTTTTCTCATAAGATAGCGAAGTGCCACATGATCCGTGTTGACAATAACATTGGTACCCATCAAGTACGGGCGAAACTTCTCAATTGCAAACAAAATGGCAAGGAGTTCTTTCTCCGTACGGTGTAATTGACTTGGGCACTATTCATGGTCTTACTAGCATAGTAAACCGGGTGAAAAACTTTGTTAATACGTTTCCCCAAGACAACCCCAACCGCTACGTCACTTGCATCACGCATGAGTTCAAAAGGCAAGCTCCAATTTGGAGTGGTAATGATAGGTTTGGTTGTCAAGTTGAGCTTCAATTGTTCAAAATCTCTCCTATAATCATCATTGAAATGGAACTCGGCATCCTTCTCAAGGAGCTTACACAATGGGTTCACCACTTTAGAAAAATCTTTGATAAAGCGCCGTAGAAACTCGCATGACCTAGGAAACTCCGCACACCCTTCACTGAAGTTGGGGTGGAAGCTCAGAAATCATCTCAATCTTTGCTTTTTCAACTTTAGTTCCATTCCTTGAGATTTTATGGCCAAGGACAATGCCTTCCTCAACCATGAAATGACATTTCTCCCAATTGAGCACCAAATTGGTCTCTTCACATTAGCCAACACTTTATCCAAATTTGCAAGACAATCGTCAAAAGAATCCTCGACCACCAAGAAGTCATCCATGAAAACTTCAAGGTAGTCCCCCACCATGTCCGTGAAAATAGCCATCATACACCGTTGAAAAGTCGCCGGTGCATTGCACAAACCAAAATGCATCCTCTTGAAAGCAAACGTACCATAAGGATATAGTAAAGGTTGTTTTCTCTTGATCTTCCGGAGCAATAAGAATTTGGTTGTAGCAGAGTACCCATCAAGAAAATAATAGACAGCACGGCCGGCCAATCTATCGAGCATTAGGTCTAAAAAGGAAAGTGGAAAGTGATCCTTCCTTGTGACTTTGTTAAGCTTACGATAATCCATACAAACTCTCCAACCGGTCACCGTTCTTGTAGGAATCAACTCATTCTTATCAATGGTAACAACAGTCATGCCCCCTTCTTTTGGATACATTGAACTGGAGAGGTCCATGAACTATCGGAGATGGGGCAGACATCCCCGGCATCCAACCACTTGATAATCTCCTTCTTGACTACTTCTTGCATAGCCTCATTGAGTCTTATTTGATGTTCAATGGATGGTTTAGCACCACCCTCCAACTTGATCTTATGCATGCAAAATGTAGGGCTTATACCCCGAATATCTGCAAAAGTTCGCCCAACAACCTTCTTCCTCTTTTGCAACACCGCCAATATGGAATCAACCAGCACGTTAGTCAAACAAGAGGAAAGAATAACCGATAAAGTAGAACAGGGGCCAAGAAATTCATACCAAACGTGTGGACGAAATGGCTTCAACTCCAAAGTAGGGGGCTCTTCAATAAAAGTCTTTGTAGGAGGAGTCTTACTATTCTCAAGATTCAAAGATAATTTTCAGGGTGCACAGTTGTACGACCCCATTCCTTGCAAATAATTCACACATTCCATGAAACAATCCATATCGTCATCATCAAAATTGTGCAACACGGCTTCCAACATATCACCAACAATGATTGTAGTACTTTTATCATCAACAATAACATCGCTCACCAAATCCACAAAAGAACACACCTCATTGCTATTTGGTTTCCGCATAGACTTACAAACATAGAACACCCGCTTGTTCATTTCCAACCCAAAAAGTGAGTTCTCCGGCTTCCACATCCCAAAGAGCCTTACCCATAGCAAGGAAGGGTCTCCCAAGAATGATAGGCACTTCATAATCAACTTCACAATCTAGAATAATAAAGTCTTCCGGAATAATGAACTTATCAACTCGGACCAAAACATCCTCAATCACTTCCAATGGCCTCTTCATGGTACGATCGGCCATTTGCAACCTCATAGATGGGGTCTTGGTTTCCCAATTCCCAAAGTTTTGAAAATCGAATAGAGCTTCAAGTTGATATTCGCCTCAAGATCACAAAGAGCTATAGCAAACTCAGCACTCCAAGTTGTACAAAGAATCATGAAAGCACCGAGATTCTTCAACATAGGAGCCATGGAATGAACAATTGCACTCACTTAATGAGTGACCTTGGTAGTTTAGAAATTCATCGACCGCTTCTTGGTCACAATATCTTTCATAAACTTTTTATAACCGGGCATTTGTTCCAAAGCTTATACCAATAGCACATTAATTGAGAGACTCTTCATCATTTCAATGAACTTCTTGAAGTGATTCTCACCATTTTGCTTGGCAAGTCTTTGAGTATAGGGAGGTAGAGTCATAGGCAATGGTGCCTTAGCCTTTTGCACTACCGGCTTCAGTATGTTAATGATGTGCTCCCTAGACGGGTTCACCTCTTCTTGAGTGTCTTCAACACTATCATCAATGTCAATCCGAACCTCATCATTTGCTTGAACAACATTGTTTGGGATTTTGTCCTCTTGTACCACTTGGTCATCATCCACCAGTCGCCTTTCACTTGAGGTGGGTGCATTCTCGGCTCTTCCATTTCTTGTGATAACTGCCTGCATGCCCCGTATTGTTACCACCCTTTGATTTCACTACCGTGTCAATTTTTAGTGCACCCTTAGGACGAGAATTTAGAGCTTGAGAGATTTTTCCCATTTGAATTTCAAGATTACAGATTTATATGTTGTGTGAGGCAAGTTGCGCATCCGAATCGTCATTCTTTTCCATCATTTTCTTAAACATACTCTCAATACGGCCTATCTCATTATTTGAAGAACATGAACCATGGAAAGGATAAGGAGGTGGGTTTCTCGGTTGTTGATACATTGGGGGCCTTTGAAAACCCGACCCCGGTTACCTTGATTGTTTCCCCAACCACCTCGATTGTTGCCTCCCCAATTTTCTTGGTTGTTTCCACTCCAATTTCCTTAATTGTTGTTATTATGTTAATTCCCTTGATTATTAGAACTCCAAGAGCCTTGGTTGTTTTGCAGTCACTGTTGTTGTTGATTGGAGCCTTGGCAGTTATTCCTTTGCACTTGATTAAGTTGGGCTTTTGCTAGTTGAGTAATTATTGTTGTCAGCTTGGCAATGGCTTGCCCATGGTCTTGCAACTTTTTGTGGAGGTGAATTATGTTGGGATCTCCTTGTGGAACATTAGCTCCGGATTGCCAAGCCGACTACATTTCCACCATTTCATCAAGAATCTCACATTCCTCCGCATAAGGTGTGTCATAAAGTTGCCACCGGCCAATTGGTTGACCACACATTGATTCGTAGTATTAATACCATGGTAGAAAGTTTGTTGGATCCTGTTGTCAGTCATATCATTGTTCGGGCACTCATTCACCATTATCTGATACCTCTCCCAAATCTCATGCAAAGGTTCATTGGACTCTTGCTTGAAAGCCACTATTTCATCCCGAAGAGTAGCCATATGCCCGAGAGATAAAAGGTTAGCAATAAAATTTGCCGCCAATTCATTCCAAGTATGTATTGAATGGTTAGGCAAGCGTTCCAACCAATCTAAAGCTTTACCCCATAGAGAGAAGGAAAAAAATCTTAGCCCCAAAGCTTCCTTGAAAATATTAGTTTGCTTGCTCCCCCAACACGTATCCACAAAGCCCTTCAAATGTTTGTGGGCATTTTGATTTGGCGTACCTGTGAAAAAGCCTGGTTGCTCTAACAAAGTGAGCATCACATTGGTAATTTGAAAGTTTTCGGCCCTAATACAAGGGGGAGTACTGCATTAGCATAACCTTCGTTGGGTAATATCCAATGTTGTGCGCTTGTGGTTGTGGTGGTGGATGTGGGGGTGGTACGGGCAGGTTGTCTTGTTGACCCCGGCCTCGACAATACGGTTGTGGCACTTGAGGTACCTCATCGAGTTGTTCCTCCTCGCCGTCCAAGTCTCCCAATGGCATATTTTCGAGCTCATTTTGTACCTATGGTTTCTTCAACAAGTTACTAACACGGAAGGGAAAGAAGATATTTCAAGAACACACTCAAGTATATAGCTAACACTGTTAAAACTCCCTGGCAACGGTGCCAAAAATTGATCCACGTCCAATCCACACTCAATAGTGAGTGGAAACGGTCATTGGAAGAATAGTACCCAATAAGAGTCGGGGTCGATTTCCTCAGGAAGTTTAATAGGGGTGTTAGGGTGTACACTTGATGAGAGTAAATGAAATAGCTCAATTGCGCTTCCAACCAAGGGATTTTATTTTCTACTTCTAAAATTAACACTATCAATTGTAAACTAATTAGAAGAATCTAGAAAATGGGAAATTGTTTTTGTTCTTTTTGTCAAATGGGTAAAAGCTTAGGGAAGTAATTTCGCCTAGGTGCTAACCTAATGGGTAAATCACGTTAACACTTATTTTAGTGACCGGGGTGTATTATAACTCTCAATTCTAAATTACCCACTCAATACCTCTCGGTTATAGAGTTATATTGCCCGAATTGGCTTTCTCAAGCCCATTGGGTATCAATTCAAATAGTAGATATGAGCTCACGTCGGGTTTTCCATTTCTCTACTTCAACCCCTTTAATTAGACTAGCCAAAACCTCAACTAGCCCAGGTTCTTGTTAGCCAAGTTTTTCTAGACTAAGTCCTTCTTTCTCAAGTAAGAACCAAGTCAAATAGGCATGAATCAATGTTTGCAATCATTAATTCTAAAAATAATATATGAACAAGGCTAAATAATAAACACCCGATCATAAACAAGCATTAAACTAATGACCCATAAGGTTTACACACTAGGGTTGGTTACAACCCTAGAGAAAATCTAGCTACTCATACTAGAAAGTGAAGAAAATAAAGAAGAAAAACTAAATAAAGCCATAACTAAGGGTAAATTGATAAAAATTAATAATTCTTCACCCAAAATATTCACTAATTACCCAAAACCGTAAAATATAACGGCTACAATTCAAAATATTACAAAACTTTTCCTAAAAAAGTGTTTTCTATCTATTTATAATGGCCTAAAATTCGCTTACAAAAATGCCCTTTCAGGAGGTTCTGCGGCCGCACAATTCCATATCTAGTCTGCACTTTGCTTGACTTCGGCAAGTGGAGAGGTTCTGTAGCCGCACAATTCCATCTGTGACTGCACGTCAGCTTCTGTGGGCGCATAATTCCATCTGCGGCTGCACTTTTGGCAAGGCTTCACACTTGGTCGTTTTGCACATTATCTGAACTTTTTGAATTCCTGTCAGTGCGACCATGTTTTGCGGCTGCACATTTATTATATGGATCGCACTTCTCTAAAATATCTTCTGAGCTTCAGGTGCCAGTTCTACGGGCGAAGATCTATTTCTGCGGACCGCAATTTTTTTTGTGGCTGTAGAATTCCTTTTGCGGACCGCACTTTGGCCTGCTGCACTCCTTCTTGCCTTTTTGAGCTGGACTCCTTTTTAAGTTAGAATTCTTCGTTAAGATCCAGTTCTCCAACATGCCTGCAATTTGCACAATTTCATTAGTTTTGACAACAAGAATCAATACCTTTAAACTTAAACTAAAGCATGAAGGTATTAATAAGTGGTTAAAATCCACACTTATCAATAATCATACTACAAACCTTTCACTGTTTTGAACATGACATCCTCTTGGCACCCGAACCCTCCTAAGCACTCATATGTAGTAAGTGGCTCAAAGCCTAAGTTTGGGGAGAAAGTTGAGAAATCTAAAAGAGACACCAAGGCATTAAAAAGAGAGAAAAGAAATGATCTCCATGAAAGAGAAGGTAAGGAAGAAAGTAATGTGAACAGAAAGAAGCCCAAATAGGGACAAAAGGGAGATTGATGAATTGAGTGAGTCAAGTACCTCTAGTACAAAAATCAAAGGAGAAAAATAATGAAATTGTCTATAGAATGATGGTAAGTCTCTCTAGCCTGCAAAAAGAAGAAATACCTCCAAGGGTTAGACAAATGTGAGACAAGCAATGAGATGTGAAGTGCTTAAGGAAGGGTGTAACCACTTGTATCTCATATAGTATTCTACCCCGAACCAAAAGCCTTCATTACAACCTGAAAGAAGTCCTATTTGATTTCAAACTGAGTGCGCTTATATTAGTGGAGATTTACATGAGGGGCAAGCACATTGTACTTGAAGCCTAACTTGTGACATTCATTTGTGAGAGAAGAGTGAAACCTTTGTTGCACTAGAAGTTGAGTATTAAAGCCTGAAGTGAGCATTGCAAATGGAAGGTAGAAGAGGAAGAGTTTAGAGTCCACCATGATTTACATGAAAGAACAAGAATCCTTGATGAATAAAGTCAACTCTTGAGGCTCAAATGTCACACTAGAACTAGATTAGAAGAGCGAGTTGCACCTTTTTGAAAAATTGGACACCTTGTTTAGAAAGCACGAGTACTGTGGATAATTGTTGGTCCCAACTGAGTATAAATGACTTGTAGGTGACTCCTTGAAATGATCATACAATGAGGGAAGGAGGGAGCTAATCTATTTTCTTTAGGACAAGCAAAAACTTGAGTATGGGGGAGTTTATAAGTGTGATTTTTAACCACTTATTAGAATCTTCTTACTATAGTTTTTATTCCAAAAGCAATATTTTTTGTCTTCGAATCTAATAAAAATCGTTGAATTGAAAGTGTGCTGGAGAATGTGAGTTCAATAAAAAAAATAACTCAAAAAGGATATGATCTAGACAAGTTCAACAAAGAGGAGAAATGCTAAGAAAAGTGCTGCCCGCAGAATTCCATCTGCGGCCGCAAAAGCAAGTGCGGTCCACGGAAGATGAAATAGGGCTGCAAAAGAAGAACTGGAGCTTCAGGGAGTTTTGGTAGAAGTGTGGTCCGCAGACTAAAATGTGTGGTCGCACTTGTTCCGCAATACAGGTTCGCATTAACAAAGCCTGAAAGATCAAAGAAGGTGCAATCGAACAAGTCTGAAGCCCCCTCAAAATGCGGCCCGAAGCAATTCATGTGCGGCCGTCAAAGCTAAAATGCGGCCATGGAACCCCTCCAACTGAAAGCACCCGCAACATTAACCCAGCAAAGTGCAGACCGCAGAAGTTAAAGTGCGGCCGCAGAACCCTTCGAAGGGTAAATTTTATCAGAAATTTTAGAGCATTATAAATAAGTGTGTAGCACTATTAGGGTATTTTTTTCATATTGTAGAAGCGGCTGGTAGTTATTCTTAGCTATTTAGGAAAAGTTTGAGCTACAATTAGAGAGAATCAATTACTTTTCCATTTTATTTTAGCTTTATGACTTTAATTTCTTCTTCTTTTCATCTTTCAATGTTCATTGACAAGAGTAGCTAGATAAAACTTATGGGTATTTAATATTAATTCTTGATATTTATTGGTTTATTATTATTTAGTCTTGTTTATGCTTTAAAGTTAGAATTAATGGTTGCAAACATTGATTTATTCCTATTTGACTTTGTTCGTACCTGAGGAATTTAGTCTAGGAAAACTTGGCTGACAAGAAACTGAATTATTTGAAGTATTGATTAGTTTAATTAAAGGATTTTAACTAGAGTATAGATAATCTAACTTGGACTTATATTCAATTGCTTCCATTTCTACCCATTTGGACTTGAGAGAGCCAATTTGGGCATAATCGCTCTTTAACCCAGAGGTATTGAGTGAATACTTGTATATTGAGAGTCATAACAGACCCCGATTTATCAAGCAAGCATATATTTACTCTACCCATTAGGTTTACACCTAGGTTAAGGTTAAAACTCTAGGCTTTTCTCTATTTGACAAAACCTCAAAAATATTTCAATTATTACTTATGTGCTGGCTAGTCAAAATTCTTAGTAGTTTAATGTAGCAAAATTGATACACACTTTTATTTGGAAGTCAAATCTAGTTATTTCAAGTTCTTTTCTTGAGTATTTACCTTAAAACCCAATCTAAACTCCTTATGGATTCGACCCCAACTCGCGTTGGATTTATTATTGTAACGACCATTTCATATTCCCTTAATTGGGGTGTGAACTGAAAGTGAACAAGAATGAGGATGGAAAAATTAGTTGAGTGGTTCAATAAAAGTAGATTTAGGATAATTGAAGGGAAAAACTAAATCTCTAAAAGTTACATATCTATTGATAAAAAAAAAAAGTCCATGTGGCAATATTATATAGCTTGTAACCTTTTTGAGTTTCTGAGTAACCCATAAAGATAGCAGGGATGGCATTAGAAGCAAATTTGTCACAGAAATCAGGTTTGGTAGCATAATATAAACAACCAAAAACCTTTAAACAATCAAGTGAAGGCTGAGTACCGTAAAATACTTCATAGGGAGACTGCCTAGAAAGGACTAAAGAAGGAATTCTATCAATAAGAAAAGCAGTAGTAAGAATACACTTTCCCCAAAATTTCAAGGGAGCATAAGCCTGAAATTAAGGGCCCTTTCCATTTCAAGCAAGTACCTATGTTTCCTTTCTGCCACTCCATTTGTTGTGGAGTATGTGCACATAAACATTGATGAACCACGCCAAGAGAATTGAATAAATTGGTGCAGTGAGAGCTAAAAAACTCCAAACCATTATCAGATCTAATGACTTTAATGGAAGTGGAAAGCTAATTTTTTAACCAAAGCAAAAAAATGCCAGATCAAGACAATAACATCACTTTTAAATCTCATCAAATAGACCCAAGTCATTCTAAAATAATCATCAATAATTGTGAGAAAATATCTAAAACTATTGTAAGTACTTCTGTCAATATAGACTCCAAATATCCATATGTATAAGTTCAAAAGGGGATACAGACTTTGAAGTACTATGGGGGAAAAGGAATTTAGTTTGTCTTGCCAAGGGGAAAATTATGCAAGACCAAGACTCCTTATTAGACAAATGACCTTCAACATAGGAATTTTCTGAAGAACAACAGCGGATGCATGACCAAATCTCTGGTGCCAGATTGAGAGTTGAGCATACTGAATGATTGTTGAGGCGTGAAGACTGGCATTGGTATTTTGTGAGCAAGGTCATTTGATCCCATTGCCTCTGAAGACTTCACATAATCGGCATTGTTCACCAAAGGCCCTCTGTGATTGCTTCCAAATTGTTGTGGTCGATCAAAATTTCTTCTTTTTTTATTCTTAAGATTGGTAGGATAACCAACCCATTAATAGTAGGTCTCTCTTTTGTGCCCCTTCATATTGCAGTAATCATAGTATAAACCATTATTCTTTCGTAATTTATTATTTTGAGTAGAGGTCAAAATTATAGGATCATTCAGGTCCAACTTTTGCAAGGGTTGAAACCATTGTGTGATCAGATTAGATTGCATGCGCTGACTCTCATCTTGCATAATCATGCTGTAAGCCTTATTTAGAGATGGACAAGGAACTGTCATCAGAATCTGACTACGAGATTGAGCATAAGTCTCATTCAGCCCCATTAAGAATTTCATAAGCTTTTGTTGTTCTATGTGATCTACATAGGTCTTATCACTTCTATAAACTGGAACTAAGGAAACATATTCATCCCAAACATTACGCAGTTCGCAAAAATATTCAGATTCTGAAAAGGTTCCTTGAACCATTATGTAAATCTCACGATGTAGCTGATATATTGTGTCCAGTTCATTTTATCAAAATATTTCTTTAAATCCATCCAGACCTTATGAGTGCTAGAGGATTACATTAAACTATTTGTCAATTCTCTCGAGACAGAGATGGTAATCCATGAGAAAACAAATGCAATATTATATCCCACTTATGGGCTAAATCATCACTATAGTGTTCCCTCTGAAAAATTTCATCAATAAATCCTAATTTGTTCTTAGCTAATAGTGCACCTTCACATAATTGCACCAAGCAGTGTAATTTTCTATTCCAATCAATTATTGAGGGATGATTATAGAAATAGGAGTATCCGATGAATTCAGAAACAATGAAATTCTCAGTGAATTGCTCAGTTATTTTTTGAGTCGCAGACGTCCCTTCATCACTGGAATCGTCATCTTTGTTCAATTTTTCAGTAAATCAGAGAACCTCAACAAAACTGTTGAAATCGACTTAGGGTTTGTGCGATTTTGAAGAACCTAGAAATCGAAGGAAAAGAAAACTCGAGAACTAAACAATCGTGAAATTAGGATTTCTTGTACTTGTACATTCCAACGAGACTTCAATACTGATTTTTCATTCCTCAATTGCTCATTATCTAGCTCGAATTCCATCGATTGGTGACTCTAATACCGTGTTAAAAGGAGAAATGGAGTTGGGTTAAGAATGGAGCTATGAAGAGAGAATATGATTCTAGAGAGATATATTTAAAGTAGAAAATATTTTCTCAGTACTTTATTACAATTGTACACACATATTTATATTGCTCAAACTTCTTACTAACTTAGTCTTAGCCATTTACACTTGTACACCCACTAGTAAACTAACCACTATAACTAATAGGTCTTATTTTATATATACAATGTACAACTAACTACATTTGATAAACTTCTATATTTCTACAAATTCAAATTAGTTAAGCCTAAAACACTTATTAGACACCGGGTGAGAAATCAAAAAAAAAATTATTGAAGAGAGAGAAGGAAAGAGAAAGGAAACATGAGAAGGAGCATGAAAAAGGAAATACGAGAGCGAGTTTCCTTTCATTGTTTAGATAGAGGAATGTGAATTGAAGACTTTGAAAATTTAGTCTTAAACAATTTACATCAATGAGAAATGTAGCTTACCATATGATAAACTTATTTGCAACTTTTTACATAATGAGAGCAGGAAACATGCATAGCGTATTGAAGACATGGAGTACAGACCCGAATGTTTGACAGATTGAAGAGTGTGCGTAGAATATAGAAGAGCAAGCAAATATCTCAACAAGCTAAAAAGTAGGTCTGAGTAAAGCGAGTAGTTCAATTGTCGGAAATAAGAATCTAGATAGTAACAAGTACTTCAGAGTAGCTTGATGAACTTATGAGTTTTAGAGAAAATTAAGCTCGTGAGAACGTTAGAATAGATAGAGAAAAAACAATTGTGAAAATAGATTTGCAGAAGTTTGACTATAATACCTTGTGCAAAATATGACCATCATCCAAACTTTAATGCAATTATTGATATAGCTCGAGACATTATTGTTTAACCAAAAAATGTAACTTTCGATTAAAATAATTTAATTTATATAATAATGGGTTAAACTTAGTTAATAATAATATCTCTAGATGTTATTTCCGAAAAGGTGACTAAAGTTGGTCAGATCTGGTGGAGGATTGACAACAATATGCATTAACTATTCCAAAAAAGATGAGCAATAATGTAGCAACAACTAGCAATAAATAATAATAAATGATATTTACGTAAATAGAAGGAGTGATTCACCCAATAAAGTATGAACTAGTTGATTATTCCTCCTGACAATGATGAGTGACAGACAAATCTCAGAATGTTAGAATTATTCTCAGAACTGATGAAAAGGTGTACGATAATACGAACAAGAATCTAGATGCAAAGGTAGTGTCTGTATCTTTGTAAGAGAGAGAAAGAATCTTCAATCAAAAGTATGTTCTTGTCAGATGCATGTCACATGCCTTACACCATTGTCCCCTTTACTATTTATATGAGACATTTTATTAACAAACCCTAATAGTACAAGTGCAGAGAATATCCACTAGAATATTCTCTTTAATATCCTAGTTCAAAAACTAGTCGTTACAGCTTTGCCAACGGTGCTCAACCTCGACTCTTGTTAACATCTGGGCCACGAATCTCGTTACTTCCTAGTCGACCTCAACTGATGACGGCTTGAAGACTCTTCCTTTAGCATTATCTTGTCTTAAATATTCTAGGGCATATTTTGACCTATACAATTAGTCCCTCGCTTATTGAGGCCAGCCTCAGGCGGGCTTAATGAGCGGATTTTGTTCGTCGTGGTCGAGATGATTGGATGAGTGGGTCGGGTCGTGATGTTTTTGGCAAGCTGGCAATGTGGCCTTTCATGAGCCACAAAATATTTTTTGGGGTTTCGTTGTTCCAGGATCAAAGTGACATCATGACGACATGCGTCATGATGATGCGTTTTCCCGATGCATTGTGTTGTTTCGCGTATGTCTTTTGGTTGGATTTGCCGCTTCAATTGTGGTACCAAGTAATGATGGCATAATTTCTTGGTTTCGATGCCTGAGCTTTTATAAATAGGGATGTGAAGGCATAACATCATGTTTTATAGATTTCTTGTATCGAAACTTTGTATCTCCTTCTTCTTCCATTGTTGTTCCTCTTCTTTTCCTTGACCTAGCGATCCTTGTTGTTTCTAACTCCCTGTTGCTTCGAATAATATCTCTTTTGTTGGAAATATGTCTAACATATCTTCTTGTCCCAATGAGGGAAGCGACCTGGTTCCCCTAGTAATGGTTTCCCCTCCTCACGCGGAGGGCATCTCCATTACTGTTGAGGATGAGAATTTTCCTACGATTAAGGAGATAATTCCTCGTAGTGAGAAAGTCAAGACTGAATTTACAAAGGTGCCCGAAGCTAAGCCCGAAATCTCTGAGTCGGTGATGAATCGGAGCTTAGGGCTAAATATGGCATTCTTGCTCGTATCGAGTTGGTCCCTGCCGGGCAGGACGTGGTATAAGTCCATCGCCCTGGGTACTGTACGTTCTACGCTTTCCGTTTTCACGTCGGCTACACTCTTCCCCTTCTTCCACTAGCGAAGGAGGTTTGCCGTTTCTACAGCGTTTGCCCGGCTCAGCTCGCTCCGTACATCTTCAAGCTCATATGGACGCTTACCAAGTTTGTGGATCTGGACGAGGTTGAGATCACTCTTCGGCATCTGATACATTTATTCTCCCCTAGTTTCTATGGGGGGACGATGTTGAACCTTCGCAACCTAGGGAGCAAGTGCCTGGTGGTGAAGATGGATGACAAGGCTAGCCGCCAGTTCTGGCACACTTCTCTTCATCAAAACTGAGGACGTGGTGGCCAACGTAAACGGCTTCCCTGAAACTTGGAATTATACTCGTAAGCGTCTAACCTTTCTGTGTTGAGGCATATGGTTTACTTCGCTTAGTCGCGGGTTCTGATCTCTTGCTCCTTTCTTATAAAGCAAAGACTCCTACCCCTGCTTTGGTCTGGGACATTTCTGATTGGGTCGGCAAGCTCCTCTCTCACATTGCGAGGATTCATGAGTGGTCAGGCTTTCTCAAGAAGTTTGGGCCTGCTCCTTCCTTGACCAGTGAGTTTCTTGGCTTTGGCTTCCTGGTTATTCACCTTTTTATGGTTCAATCTGGTTGACCTTCTTTTCTTTTGCGCTTCTCTCAACTCCAGCCTGAGGGCCTTCGAGGAGGCCGTGAGCTCCCCCACTTGCATTCTGTAAGAGGAAAGCTGCTACCTCTTCGGCTTCTGCCCCTTCTACGATTGCGGCTGAGTTTGCTCGCCCTCGGCCCCACCTACCACTTCTTCAGCATCAATTTCTTCTCTATCTATGGATACTTCGTCAGCGGAACCTTCAGCTTCCCCTTTGTACCGTCTGGTGGATGAAGAAGAGGAATCATTTCCAAGTGATGGGGATTTGGTGTCTCGTAAGAGGAGGTCAGTGGACGTTGGCGACGGGGTTGCCTGGGCCGTGGACTCTTTGATGGATGATTTTGTCCTTCGTGAGACAGCGACCATTGTGCTTGAAGCGAGCTGGCATCTGAGGTTTCGAGATCGTTGGAGGCTGACGAAGACGTGTCTCGCCCTTCCGCGATGACGGAGGCCGAAGGGCTGACTGCGAGGGCATCTGATTCATTACGGCATGAGGGGTTGTCGACTTCGCAGCCAGCTGATAATTCTCCATTGTCGGCAGATGGGAGAGACAAAGGCGTTGCCGAAGATGGTTATGAGACGGGCTCAGACGTTGACGCCGCTGACCTGAGGATGATGAAGGAGGGGTTCACCTAACTCGAGGTGAGGTTGGAGGGATCTACGAGGACCATTGCGATCCCCATGGATCGTGATCTGTTGAAAAATACGGAGAATGTAGTACCTGCCCTCGGCCCTCTTTGCTTCGAAGTGGAAGGCAAAACCCTCAAAGAGCTTGACGATGTCACTCTGTCGAGGAGCATAGCCGGACTCGCACTCAGGGTGAGTATTTCACGGCTTCGTCTTTCTAACTGTAGTATTTTTTGTTCAGTGTTTTGCCTTTGTTGGCGAGGGAGTTCTCATTTTTTCTTTTCTTTTTCTTCTTATGATTGCATACCATGATCCTAGAGATTGAAAGTTCTCAAAGGGAGGAGAAGCGTAAGAAAATATTTGAGAAGTTGGAGTGCAAATATTTTGAGTACCAGGGCAAGTACCGGGAGATCGCAGGCGTTTTGGCAAGGGTGGCAACTTCCAGGCCCTTCGTGAAGAGTTAAAGGAGAAGGATGACGATCTGGTGAGGGTCATTCAGAAATGCAGCGTCCTTGAAGGGACGTTGAGAGGTAAAGAGGAAGAGCTCGAAGTCAGCAAAGGGTCGAAGCCAGTGCAGTGATCTCCAAGCTCAGGTGGTTTCGTTCCGTGCCCAGCTTGAGGAGCGTCAATTCAGAGAGGATGCTCTAAGTGGTGAGGTCGCTGAGAAGGTAGAGGATCTTGAGAAGGCAGTGTTCGCTCGGTCGGAGGCTTCGAGGAAGGCGGAGGCTCTTGAGGTAGTGATCCGAACTCTCCATTCTGAGCGAGAGAATAACTTGGAAATGGCAAGGCTTAAAGAAGAGCGGCTTGATGAGAGAAATGGAGAGTTGGAGAAAGATACTTCTGGCCTCTACGACCGAGTTGCTGCTCTTGAGGCCGAGAAAGCCTGATTACCGGCGCAACCGTCCTCTTCCCATACTTCAGATTTTTCTAATGTTCCTCAAGAGTTGTACGAGGAGTGTATTAGTGCAGAGGCTCAGTTAGACATGTTTTGAGATTTTCATGCGGCGGGATCCGTTTCTAAGGCCGCCCTCGAAGATGCTCGTGTTAAGGCTCGTGAAGCTCGAGTCGCTTACGGGTATGACCCCGCTACGCCACAGGCCAGCGAGGACGAGGGGGACAAAGGTGTAGACCGACTCTAGCAGAATGCCTGGTATGACGCTACATATCCTGAGGGCAAAGGCGGCAATGGCGAGGGTGTTGAAGGTCAAGGGAGCGACGCTGTTGAGGGCCAAGTCGCCTGGGATGTCGAAGGCCGTGATGGTGGTGGCTAGTAGTTTCTCTTTATATGTTTTGTATATTTTTTCATGTAGTTGGTGGAGTCTTCATGGGCCATTGTAAAAAATATTTCAAGTATGAAATGCCAACTTCGTTATTTGCATTTGATTCTCTTCCTGTGGTTTGTTTTTGCATTTGCATGTTTTTTTATTCTGTCGCTTGGTTGCCTTGATTTTCTGACCGTGATCACTTAATGGTGAATGGAGGCCAGAGGTTAGTGGGCGTTTGTTCGAAAAAAGTTTTAATTATGGTTGAGGGCTGATAGGTGTTAGTTCGAACAAGATCAAACATAGCCTAAATTTAATTATGGCTGAGCGCCGATAGGCGTCAGTTTGATGAAGTCGAACATAACCTTATTTTAATTATGGCCGAGGACTAGTAGATTTTAGTTCAAACAAGGTCGAACATAACCTAAGTTTAACTATGGCCAAGGGCTGGTAGGCGTCAGTTCGACGAGGTCGAAAATAGCCTAATTTTAATTATGGCCGAGGGCCGATAGGTCTTAGTTTGAACAAGGTCGAACATAACCTAAGTTTAATTATGGTCGAGGGCCAGTAGGTGTTCCGATAAGTGCGAATTTTTTCAAAATCGTAAACTTTAAGCATTATTGCTTTAGTCGTACATTTGGAGAAATTTACAAATATTCGGGCGTTAGCTGGCGTTCCAGTTCCAGTCACAGTCTATCTAGTCCCTTAATTGGTTGACCTGGAGAGTGCATGAGAGGTCGAGCAATAAAATAACCATCCTGGCCTCGTCTTTGTGTATTTCGACTCGAAGTGTTCCCTTCGTCGCCTTGTTAAAAACCTCCTTGAGAAAATTCAATTGGGACAAAACTCAAGTAAGGGAATAAAGAGTACGACTTGGGGGACGTTTTATCTCTTAAAAGTTGAAGTACTTGAGGTGGGTAATATTCCAATTGTTTGGCAGTAGCTTTCCTTCCAATGTTTCTGGTTGGAATGACCCTTTGTTCGCTTTTGCCGTGATTTTGTATGGGCTGTCCTAATTTGTTCCTAGTTTGCCTTCCCCTGGGTCTTTGCTCACTTGTGTTTTAGCTTTAAGCATTTAATCCCCGACTTTGAGTGGCTTGACCTTTGCCTTCTTGTTATAATAGTGTTCTGCTTGTTTTTTTTGGGCGATCATCCTTATGTAGGCCATGTCTCTTCGTTCCTCAAGTTCGTCGAGCTCCTGCCTTTTGCTTTCGTCGTTCCTTGGTCCACACTCATAAGAGTACCTTAGGCTGGGGTCTCCGACCTCGACTGGTATTACTATATCGGGCCCATAGACCAAAGAGTAGGGCGTCTCTTATGTGCTCGTCTTTGGCGTTGTTCGATAGGCCCATAGTACTTCTGGTAATATTTATTGCCACAGTCCCTTGGCGTCTTCAAGATTTTTCTTCATGATGTTCAGTATCGACTTGTTGGTGGACTCTGCTTGCCCGTTTCCTGCGGGGTGATATCGCGTCGAGAGTGATATGCCATTTCTCAAAAAACTCGGCAGTCTTCTTTCCCGTGACCTGGGGTCCGTTGTTGCAGTTGATCTCTTTGGGGAGGCCGAACCGGCATATGATGGATTCCATAAAAAGGCGATCACTTCCTGTTCACATATTTAGACGAATGCTCCTGCTTCCACCCACTTAGAGAAATAGTCAGTTAAAACCAAAAGGAAGCATAAGTTACCTCGCCCTGCCGGGAGGGGGCCTACGATGTCCATTCCCCATTTGATGAATGGCAAAGGTGAGGTGACCGAGGGGAGGTGTTCACCTGCTTGGTGAATCATCGGGGAGTACTTTTGGCATTGCTCGCATTTTTTCACAAAGTCTGCAGCCTCCTTTTTCATGGTGGGCCAGTAGTATCCTGCCTGTATGAGGCATATGACCAGAGCCCGATTGCCGGAGTGAGCTCCACAATGGCCCTCGTGGACCTCTTCAAGGACGCGCCGCATCTGGTTTGGGCCAAGGAATTTTTCTAGAGGCCACCATAAGTCCTCTTATACAGGTCGTCATGGATGATACTGTACCTAGCCACTTGCATTCTTAGTTTCTTGGCTTTTTTTTTATCATCTAGGAGTGTGTCGTCCTGCAAATGTGTAATAATATGATTGCGCCAGTCCCAAGTTAAGGTTATGGTTCTCACCTAAATTTGATCAAACGATGAGTTGAGGTGGCGGACTACGTTCTTGTCTCCGGTTGCGATGCTTTTGGTGGCTGCGGCCAATTTAGCAAGGTCGTCTGCCTCAGCGTTCTGTACTTGGGGAATTTGGTCGAGCTGGCATTCGTCAAACTCGGGCAGCAGATTGCAGATTTCAGTCTGATATTTTTGCAAACTTTGTTCTTTAATTTTGTAAGCCCCTGTGACTTGGTTGACTACGAGTTGGGAATCACAACGTAGTTTCAACCATCTTTCCCCATACTTGAGTGCTAGTCTCAAACCTGCAATTACGGCCTCATACTTGGCCTCATTATTAGTCATATCCGGGCACCTTATGGACTAGCAAATCACTTTGCCTATTTGGACTTCGAGTACGAGTCCCAATCCGACCCTAACGCGTTGGATGCACCGTTAATATACAGGACCATAGGTCTTGTGTTTGGGGGGAAGTTTGAGAGGCTTTTTTCTCAACTTCGGGCATTACTTTTGCGCTAAAGTCAATGAGCACTTGTGACTTTATCGTTGTTCGCGGCTGGTATGTGATATCGTGCTCGCTCAGCTCGATAGCCCATTTGGCCAGGCTTCCCGATAGCCCGGGTTTATGCAAAATGCTTCTCAGGGGGAAGGTCGTGACGCCCGAGATGGGGTGGTACTAGAAATACGGTCTAAGCTTTCGCGAAGCTACGACTAAGGCCAGGGCCAGCTTTTTGAGGTAAGAATACCTCGTCTCCGTGTTGATTAATGTTTTGCTAATATAATAGATGGGGAATTGCGTACCTTTGTTTTCTCTAACCAGGACTGCGCTCATAGCTACTTCAGATATAGCGAGATACATGAGGAGACGTTCTCCCAGATCAGGTTTTAAAAGTAGTGATGGCGACGACAAGTATGCTTTTAATTCCTTCAGGGCTTGGACGCACTCCGAAGTCCATTGGAGGTCGTTATCCTTCTTGAGTACGGCAAAGAATTTGTGACATCTATCCGATGATTTTGAAATGAACCTTGACAGAGCGGCGATCCGGCCAGTCAACCTTTGAACTTGATTTTTAGTGGTCAAGTGCTCTGGTATCCCCTTGATAGCTTTGATTTGGTTAGGTGTGACTTCGATCCCCCTCTGTGATACCAGGAAACCTAGAAACTTTCCTGAGGCCACACCAAACGCACACTTTCCGGGTTCAGCTTCATTCCATATCGCCTGAGTATGTCGAAAGTTTCTCTCATATGGTCGATGTGATCTTCTTTCCTTTGTACTTGACCAGCATGTTGTCCATGTAGACTTCCATCGTCTTACCGAGTTGGTCCTTGAACATCCTCGTCACCAACCTTTGGTAAGTCGCCCCCACGTTCTTTAACCTGAAAGGCATAACTGTAGCAGTACGTCCCTTGATGGGTGATGAATGTGGTTTTTTTTTTTGGATCCTCTTCTTCCATGAGGATTTGATTATAACCTGAATAAGCTTCCAAGAAGCTTAGTAGTTCATGCCCAGCTGTTGCATCGATGAGTTGGTCGATGTGGGTTAATGGGAACGAATCCTTTGGGCATGCTTTGTTTAAATCTGTGAAATCCACGCACATCCACCATTTCCCATTCTTTTTCTTAACCATCACCATGTTGGCGACCCACTGGGGATACTTGGACTCCCTGACAGAGCCATTCTCCAACAGTTTTTCCACCTCTTCACGTACCGCGCCATTGACTGCGGAGTTAAGCTTACGTCTGACCTGTCTTACTGGGGGGTGGAATGGGTCGACATTCAGTTTGTGTGTGGCGATTTTCTTTGAAATACCCGACATATTTGGATGGCTGAAAGCAAACAAATTTGTGTTAGTAGTTAAGAGTTGACGGAATTTACCTAGTTACTGAAGTTTGCAGCCGATGTAAGCTTTCTTGTTGTGGTTGTTGAGGTCTAACTGAATGGGGTCGAGGTCTTCTATGGTCGATCCAGCAGCTTTGACCATATCAGGGTCTCTGGACGTCCTCTCTATTGTCACATATCGACCTCGACCCCGTTGATTAGGCCTCTTTTTCTTTGTCCTTCATTTGTTGAGTGACCGTGCTATCTAGGGCGATGCGGTAGCATTCCCGGGATGTGCATTGTTCTCCTCGTATGTTGAATATTCCCCATGGATTCGGAAACTTGATGACCTAATATAAGCTGGATGGGATGGCCCTCATGGTGTGTATCTATGGTTGCCCTATTATGGCATCGTATGCTGTGTCTTGGTCCAAGATGTGGAACGTGGTTTCCAGAGTAATGCCACCGGCCATAACAGAGAGTGTGATTTCACCAGATGTTCACTCGACTGCATTGTTAAAACCAGTTAGCGTGATGCAACACCGCACTATCTTATCTTCGAGTTACATTTGTGAAAGTACTCGAAGATGGACAGTGCACACGCCGTACCATCATCTACCATAATGCGTCTCACATCGGTATCTAAAATTCGTAAAGTAGTAATAAGGGCATCATGGTGAGGGAAAGCCAAACCGTCGGTATCCGACTTATCGAAGATGATACTGTCTTCGAGTTCGTCATACCGTTCGCGAGTGATTGACCATTTGAGCTTGTGGGTAGTGGTGAACTTCACGCTGTTTATGGGAAGCATCACCACCGCCACCGATGATCATGTGAATGGTGCGAGTTGGTGAGGGCGGTTTTAGCGGTCCTTGATGTTTTTCACGTCCTCTGGCAAAGTCGGTCTTCCCCCGGTTGCTCAGAAATTCTTTGAGGTGTCCTTGCCGCAACATGTTTATGACCTTCTGCCTTAGGACGATGCAATCTTTGGTTTTGTGCCCTCATTCTTGGTGGAACTCACAGAGGGCGTCCGACTTGCTGGTACTTGGATCTAACCTCATCTTTTGTGTCTATTTCACCTTTGTCCGAGCTTTTCCAGGGCATAGACTATCTTTGTAGGTGACACACAAAAGTTGTGAGCGGATAATAAAGGGGGCATACCTCTTTTGTTCCGGTGAGTCCCCGTCCTTGATCTAGCGGGCCTTATTCGTGACGGGAGGAGGGCGCAATGGCCGCTCTTCCATATGTTGATGTCGTTCCCTGTTAGGTCACGGAGCTACGAGGTCTCTTCTGGCATCATTTCTTTGATCTTTCTAGGTTCGGCCTGTACCGAGGTCAGTCGATGAGGTTGTCCATTAAGGTTGTCCTCATCTTCTCGGACCTCGGCATAATATACGTTGTGTATTTGATCCCAAGTGGTTGGGGTTACTTCATTAGTCGACTTAATAGCTTTTTAGTCGCCCTCGGACCATCCCTATTCAGCCTATTCTAGAAGGCTGCGACTGCCATCCCTTCTGACACGTTTGGCAAGGGCATCCTTACTCGGTTGAACCAGGCGAGAAAGTCCCTCAATCCCTCTCCCGAAGACTATTTTATAGCAAAGATGTCGTTCACTCTCGCCTCAGCCTTCTTGGCCCTAGCATGGGCCGTTATGAACTTGTCGGCCATCTCTTTGAGAGTTTCAATGGAAAGCGCAGGTAGTTGCGAATACCATGTTAACGCTCCTCCTGTGAGGGTTTCACCGAATTTTTTCAACAAAATCGAAGATACTTGTTCTTTGGCGAGGTTATTGCCTTTCACGGCGGTGACGTAGTGAGTCACATGATCTTCAGGGTCGGTCATGCCATCATATATCCTGAGGTAGGGCGGCATTTTAAAGGTTTTTGATATGGCATGTAGGGCGGCGTCATAACTATAAGGCTGCTCGACGAATCGGACAGCATCTCTCTTCGGCAAAAGCTTAGGGGCGCCCGGTATCTTATCGACCCTTTCTTAGTGTCCCCTCATTTGGTCCCGGAGTGCCCTGTTCTCATTATCCATTTCCTCTATCCTTTTTAGCATGGATGTGAGAGTGTCGTCGCCTGCACTATTAACGTCATTGTGAGTAATATCTGTCGTGGGAGGAGGAGGGAGTTGGTTGTGCTGCCCGTCTACTGGTTGTATAACGCAAGTTCTTGCGTTTTTTGTCGCCGCTTCCCGGGTGGGCTTGTTGAGGATGTTGTTTAGCGTGTCGGTTAGCCATGCTTTGAGGAGCTTTTTTACAGCTGGGGGTGTCTCCTCCCCCACAGATGTGGAGGCTCCCTTACCAAGAGACTTTATGATGCTGCAATGAGGAGGCGGTGACCCATCTCGCTTAGGAGAGGCATTGCGCATTGCACCTTTGTCTGCCATTTTGCTGCATTCGTTGATGACATTCATGAGGTTAGTTGGGAGGTCATTGATTATTCTCGCCCTTTCTTCTCGGTTACCTGCCATGTTAAGATTTTGTACGTACAAAGAAAGGAGATCTTATTGTTTGTTTTCAGTTTTTTTTTCACGTTAAAGGTTTTCACGTTAAAGGCTCGTGTTGGCTGTAGATCTAGAAGAAACTAAAAGCTTAACTAAGAACTCCCCACAGACGACATCAAATTGTTTGACCAAAAAGCTTAACTTTTGGTTAAGATAGTTTAATTTATATAATAATGGTTAAACTTAGTTAATAATAATATCTCTAGATGTTATTTCCGAAAAGGTGACTAACGTTGGTCAGTTCTGGTGGAGAATTGACAATAAATGGAAGGAGTGATTCACCCAATAAAGTATGAACTAGTTGATTATCCCTCCTGACAATGATGAGTGACAGACAAATCCCAAAATGTTCGAATTATTCTCGGATCTGATGAAAGGGTGTGGGATAACACGAATAAGAATCTAGATGAAAAGGTAGTATTTGTATCTTTGTAAAAGAGAGAAAGAATCTTCAATCAAAAGTTTGTTCTTGTCAAATGAATGTCACAAGCCTTACACCATTGTCCCCTTTACTATTTATATGAGACATTTTCTTAACAAACCCTAATAGTACAAGTGCAAAAAATATTCACTAGAATATTCTTTTTAATATCCTATTTCAAAAACTAGTCGTTACAGTTGTGCCAACAGTGCTCGACATCGACCTTTGTTGACATCTCGGTCACGAATCTCACTGCTTCTTGGTCAACCTCGACTGATACGACTTGAAGATTCTTCCTTTAATATTATCTTGTCTTAAATATTCTAGGGCAGATTTTGACCTGTAAAATTATAAACATGTGTGGGAATATATAGCTAACAGGAGCCTCATAGGCACTACACTTTCTTCGTTCTCTCTCGCGAGTTAACCAATACAATTTCTTGAAAGATGCTCCAGGAGATAAATAAAAACAAAAATCTAAAATACGACGTTTTCAAAAATAAATTTCATGCGGCCGAAAAGTTGGATTATCTATTTTACTTTTTCAAATGTTAATAGTTTTTCTTCTCTTTATTGGCTCGAGATAAATCTGATTAAGTATTGATTTTTTAATAGCTAGGAAAGGATAAAGGCGCCTACATTAGTAACTTCTCCACCCCGATCACGCATCTGTCTAACTATAATTAATGACATAAAAAGTGAAATAGGCAACGTAATTTTCATATCTTTTCAACAATAACCATAAACTCACTATATTTTCACAAGTGGAGTCTGAGGAAGAAAATGTATACGCAGACCTTACCCCTACCTAGTGAAAGTAGAGAGGATATTGCAGTAGATCGAAAGAGAGGGAGAAGATGGAGAAACGAAAGAGAAAAGAAAAAGAGGGAGAAAAGAATAAGTAGTACCAAATAGTAACAATAGGGAAATACGATAATTGAGGCGAACTAAACAACATGACATAATATAGTTCTAAGAATACGAAGGAACATGAGTGCTACTAATACTATTGGTAAGAAAAGGAGAAAGTCTCAACTACCTACTAACCTTCTACCCTGATTATCGACCTCCACAGCCTCCTATTAAGGATCATGTCCTCAGTTAGCTGAAAACAGCATCATGTCATGTCTAATCACCTCTTCCCCATTATTTCTTTCGCCTATCTCGACCTCTTCTCAAACCCGCCATGCCCAACCTCTCACGCCTCCTAACAGGAGCGTCAATGCTTCTCCTTCTAATGTGCCTGAACCATCTTAGCCTCAACTCTCGCATGTTGTCCTCCGTGGAGATCACTCTCACATTGTCCCCTCATCCATCTCAATATTCTTATTTCTACTACTTTCATCTTCTGCACATGAGAGTTCTTGATTGGCCAATACTCGATCTCGTATAGCATAGTTGGTCATACCACCACTCTGTAAAAAATTTTCTTAGATCTTGGCGGCACATTCTTATCACATGGAACACCATATGTAAGCATCCATTTCATCCATCTCGCTCCAATACGATACATGACATCTTCGTCAATCTCTCCATTATATTGGATAATAGACCCCACTTGAAACTACCTCTCATGGGGATAACTTGAGTATCAAGCTTCACATTAATGTCTGTTTTATGAGTCTCGTCACTGAATTTGCACTACAAGTATTCTGTTTTGGTCTTGCTCAACTTGAAACCTTTAGACTTCAAAATCTGTCTCCAAACCTCCAACCTTACGTTACCCCCACCTCGCGTCTCGTCGATCAACACTATATCATCGGCCAATAACATGCAACATGGCACTTTCTCTTAGATGTGCCATGTCAGCACTTCCATCGCCAAGACAAATAAAAATGGGCTAAGAGTCGATCTCTAGTGCAGCCTCATCAAAACTAGAAAGTGTTCTGAGTCACCTCTCACAGTCCTCACCCCAGTCTTAGCACTATAATACATATGCTTAATCACCCTAGTGTACGCTACCAGAATACCGCTAATCTCCAAAACCTCCACATAACCTCCCTCAGAACTTTACCGTATGCTTTTTCAAGGTCAATGAGCACTATATGCAAGTACTTCTTCATTTCCCTATACTGCTCTATTAATCTCCTCACCAGATAAATAACTTCCATAGTCGAACACCCCATCATAAAGCCAAACTGATTCTCGGAAATAGACACGCTCCCGCTCACCCTGACTTCCACTACCTTCTCCCAAACCTTCATAGTGTGACTGAACAGCTTTATGCCCTATAGTTGTTGCAATTTTGGATATCACTCTTGTTCTGGTACAACAGAACCATCGTGCTCCACTTTCATTTTTCAGGCATCATTTTCGTCTTAAAAATAATATTGAACAACCCGAGCCAGTTCATATCCTTAAAATTATCACAAATTCCACGCCTCTTTTTTCTATTCATTTACTCAACCGCATTTACTATGTTTGAAAAGAATGAAGAACCGCACAGGATATTGTTGGATGGTTGAGATTGCTCTACTCTTAACCAAATATTTTGAGTTCAAATTTAAAAAATAAAAGGTTTCTTCGTAGGGAGCATTTTGCCTCCCTTAGTCAGCCTATTCGCGGGAAGCCGAATTAACCAATGCCAGTACGTTTAAAATACCGGATGATTTAAAAAAAGGATGAAGAAACTCTTGGAGCTTTTTTCTATGTGAAAACTAAACCTCATTTTGAACGTTTATTTTGAATTTGAATAAATAAATCTAGCCTTTCATGGACAGTAGTATTCCAAAAGTTGCAGTATCCTGCCTTCATTTGGAAGGTTACAAAGCCTATAGGCCACCAAAATTATGAAAAGCATCTTTCCACCTTTCATTACTTGACACGCAGGAAACGAAAGAAGAAAAGAGGGACAAAGACAAACAAATTTTGAAGAAACATTGAAAACTATATAGCAACGAGATGAAGTCACACTCCCTTAAAAGTTTTGACAACTTGGCATGACTTGATTTCCTTTTCAATGGACTAGGTCAAGAGTTGCTGCGTTTCACTTGCTTTTTATATATTACTTATTACTTCGAAAAAGGTAGTATATATTAAATTGTGATAGGATGGTAAATAGTTATTCATTCTTAACCAGAGGTTATATTCGAGTCTTGTGAATAAAGTTGCCTTTAATAGGAGGATTTTATCCACAAAGTGGGATCACTTCCCGACACGATCCAGAATTACTCAGGCCCCAAAACGCAATAGATGAAAAAACAAAAGAACAAGGAAGAAGGGATGTGAAAATCGAAGTCATACTTCTTTTTGTTACAAATACAAATACTCATAATGCTACCTCTCGCTGGTTTTTGGAATTCGACATCACGAAGTATTTTCACACCGTCAACCGGCATCGACTCATCCCAATCTTTAAGGAAGAGATCGACGATCCCAAGTTTTTTTTACCCCATTCAGAAAGTCTTTTCCGCTAGACGACTTATAGGAGGTGAGAAGCGCCCTTACTCCGTCCCACACAGTATTGGCTCTACCAGGCAACATCTACCTACACAAGCTCGATCGGGAGATAGGGAGGATCCAACAGAAGTACGAAATTCCAATTGTTTAGAGAATAAGATTGGTTCTATTAAGAATAGGTCGTACTGATGACCAAGAAAAGTCTTCCGAAGAAGCAAGCTTCAACGCTCCCCAAGACAACATAGCCATCATTGTGGGGAGGTTAAAGAGCATCCAATGCAAAGAGGCCTTTCATTCTCTTGTTTCGTCGTGGCACAACTCCTCCCCTCCCCCAACGAAGCACCCCCCGCCCCAGGAGGGGACCAGATAACGCAATTGTCACAACTGTCTAGCATTTCATGCCTTTTAGGAAAATAATTTTACTAGTATGTACTATTTCCTCCACTAGGCTTCATTAGGCGAAAGTCGGATTGCCAACCACTTCTGTATTAATATTATTTTCTTTTCTTTTAATTCTATTTAAGGAACGTGTACTTGGTCGAATTTCATAAGAATTGGCTTACTAGTGTTAAAAAAATTAATTTTAGAAATACCTTTCGGTCATTCGGTGTACAAGTAAAGAGAAAGAAAACAAGCCTTTCAGTAATGTTTTGTTACCAAATATTGAGACATCTATGTTTTCCTATTTAACAATGAAAAATTAGGCCCGTATGTTCTTAACTACCATTATGCAGCAAGAGAAAGGGATTAACAGATGGCCAGGAATACATGAGGAAGCACATGTCAATAAAACTGGAAAAAGAAATAAGATTACAATAGAGATTTAGGGGACAAATTTTACTTAAAAGATTGGCCACATTTGCTTTTACATCAATGAAAACAATTGTATACATTAACAGCTCTACATTACCCAAATCTACCATGATGAATTGTACATAAATGCCAGGTAAGAGCCATTTTCTGGCAGAAACTAGGCAATCTCATCAAATTTCAGAGGGCCTTCAATGTCCAGTCTTGTGGAGCTTAAAACCGAATACCCTGGGAACACAACTCTGCATTTGCTTTTGCAGCTTGAGGTGTCCATAAGTCATCAAAAAGAGGTGAGGAAATGTTGTCCCAAGTAAGCTCCGTCAATATCTTGGCAAGTTAAAGAAATCAGATCCAAGGATGAGGAATACATTAGTCACAGTAAAGGAGGAACCACTACAATGTCCTATGAGCAGAACTAATCTGCATGTTCATATGCATCCCATGCCCCAAGGCAGTTCAAAATATGCAGAATCACAAAAGACACTTCTTCGATCAAAAACAATCCGAGCTAACAAAAAAGAAAAGCATACATGAGAAAAGCAGAGTTGTTTAAAGGATCATTAGATACACGCTTAAACCATGAAACTAGGCATGAGATAAGTTGTGTGATTCGCGTCACTTGAGGGGAGCCTTCAGTGCAGGCACTAAGGAGCCAAGACGTGTGTTACCCTTGGGCACTATCTTGAAGACGGTGACCAAGCAATAAATATTAAACTTAAATTCTTTTCTGTATATGATTCGTTTGGGTTTATAGTTAATTTATTTTGAACTACAAATATGTTTACATCTTTCCCTTCAATTGTGCCCTTCTCCTTTAAGGGAAGCACTTAATATGCGCTCTGCAGTTGGCTTAAAGCGCAAATAGATGCCAGTTTTTTTCGCCTTTTGCCTTTAATAGCACTGCTAACGAGGAAGTGTTTTAGGGAAAAAGGCATTAAGTGATAACAGTGAAGGATACTGCCTTGGTATTTTGATCGTGGATAGTAGATATCTTCACATTTTGGACAGCAAATTTTTACAGTACTTGAGCGTGGAATATCAGACTGACCAACTGGGAGACAAGGCTGTCCACTGCAATAAACTCGTGGGCATCTACCAAAGTTGTAGTTCTTGTACTTCTCCAACTGAAAAACGTTTACCAGGAAATCATTTTTCAAAAAACGAAGACCACCAAAGGAAAGGGAAAAAAAAAGGGGGTGGTGTGTGGTTTATTTTATATATTTTTTTTGGTTGGGGGAAGGGAGCAACCAAAGCAGACACCAGAATCCTAGAAACGGCGACAGCCTGACATAAGATGCATTACCATTGCAGCCATTCCCTTGCTGGTCAAAATATATCGGACGTGGATCAAGCCATACAGCATCTCTGCTGCTGATTCAACCAATTCATTCTGCTCTTCAGTGAACATATCACCTATTCAAAGCAGGACAAATTGAAAACTCCAATTAACATTTTTAGTTGCAGTAAAATAGAGACCACGCAACATAGTTGGAATTCTTTCAGTGACCACAATATCTGATTACAGCGGCATGCCTCTTCACAAAAATGAAACAAATGAAAATCCAATATTCTGCAAAGCAGACAGAATTATGTACAAAGTTTTTTTGATCGGTCAGAATTACGCACAAAGTTAATAGTATCTAATTTCAAGGTAAAGTAGTCTTTTTTCAGCCAGAAATTTGCAAAGAACTAAAAAATCCATATAGAAATTGGCTCTGTTTTCATCCAAGTTAAGCTAGAAGTCCCAAACCAATTAAGCAAAGTATCTGATTTGGATATGCTGTGGACCAGTTCCATACTTCCTCTTTCATTTTTTTTTTTTTTGAGGGGGGGAAGAGGGTCCAATTCCTTACTTTTGTCTCAAAAAGGTTGCCTTCATACAACAGATACACTATGCTTCAGAGGTTTAGCAGGCTTATCAACAGAGACTGAATGTTTATTTGCGCTAACTTTTTATCAATAGCCACCACCAGAAACTACCCATCCCAGGAGAGTTTATCTATTGAAACAAGAAATTTTCCGAATTCCTGAAATTGGAACCTGCAGAGGTAATGCCCAAGCACTACACATTTAAATCTTGAAAATAAGTTCAATAACAATTGGAATTGGAATGGAGACGTCCTACAAAAAGAATAATTAGATGGTGGGCTTGGCAGATTGATCTTTTAGCCAGCCGTACAAGTTAAAACAGATCACCGATTGTTTCCATCAGATAGAGATGAAGCTTAGATTACACCAATGATCTTATACTCACCAACTCTAGAGCTCTGCAGGAGTCCTGAAATAACAACATGATTCCAACACCCTTGAAGAGCCAAAGACAATAACCAGGCAACTCTTACGATGTTCAGTATGTTTCCAGTATGACTAAAATAACCTAATCCTTTTTATCTATGGAAGACCAAAAACATACATCATTAGATTGAAACGACAAAATGTAGTTCTAGTGCAATTTATCCAAAAATATTAGGCAATTTAAAGAAGCAACTATACTTACCATGAGAGGATTCAACATCAAGGATTAGATCAAGTGCAAAGTCATAGTATGGAACTTGACTACTCAATCCACAGAGGTTAAAATCATCTTGAATGTAGTCGTCATCAACCTCGCAGAAGAACTCATTCCCACGCAGGTTACAAAACCAAGTGATCCATGATGTGTCATTTCCATCAGAACCACTAACATCAGACTCTTCACTGTCTGATTCAGATTCCTCTGAAAAATACACATCCATGAGCATTTACTCATTTCTTGCTTGAAATGCAAGTAAAAAAGTCAAATCTTTAAGAAAACCGAAGCAAAAGCAAAATAAAATGGCTGATGTCCCCAGGAGTAATGAAAACATAGTGGCCACATGCTTTGGCTTTTCCAGTATCTTCGGGTGAAACACCAAGACTCAAATCAATAATAGTCTACCTCTCTAATATAAATCACTAGAAGATACCAGTAATCAAAAATCAAGTTTGATGTCAAAAGAGTAATGAAAATAGAGAGGAAACATGAGTTAGCTCTGCAAGTAACTATAGGTAGTAACTCGAAAAACTCAAATCTATAAGTCTACCTCTCTAAGATATAGCACTAGAGGATACCGGTAATCATAATTCAAGGTTGATGTCAAAAGAGCAGGGAAAATAGAGAGGAAACATGAGTTAGCTCTCCAAGTAACTATAGGTAGTAACTCGAAACAAATTGATAATACTCTTGACTTCAATTTCCATGAGACACCAAATGAAACCATAAGTTATAACCTGATTACCCATACCACCCTAAACCATCATAGCAAGATGCTGCAGCCGAGTATTCATCAGTAGATCCATATACAATGAATCCACCTCTTACAATGCCTGGTAAGCAGGTCCAAGATTCCCAAAAAAGAAGCAATTACAAAGAAGACATAATATCGTAAGCCATGACCAACAATAAATCATGCTTACAACCAGCACACTCTGTAAAACCATATATCATTTTACCTTGAACATTTTGAGAATCTATGAACTTTCTACAATGTAACTTCATAAGATACACAAGGAAGCAGAAGCAGAATAGAATGACATTCCAGTAACAGCTATTCCATCCATGTTCCACCTTTGATACTTGACAGAACTTTTCCAGCAATAGCTTTTCCAGCCACGTTCCACCTTTGATACTTGACAGAACTTTTTTCACATCTCATTTTACATGCTTTTTAGGAGAAATTGAATTTCTATTATTCCAGCCAAGTTAAATGCATTCTATCAGGAAATAAAACCTTAACTAAGGAAAATAGATCCATCTAAGACTCTACTGAGAAGTGCCAAAGAAGTCCCTTTTTGACAATAAGTGCCAAAGGAGCCCCCTTTACATATTCATGCAGATAACGAAATTTCTTAGAGTCATTCGGTCTGAATACTATATGAAAAACATAAGCAATATGACACAAAGGGAAACCTAGGATATAGAAGATCATAACATGAGTGATTCGGCAGATTTGGATTTATACAATATCCACGCATGTGATACTTCATTCTGTATATATATATATATATATATATATATATATATATATATATATATATATATATATATATATATAAAAGATCCATCTGTATAGATATTATCATCTAGATCCAGATTGCCATATGCTTTGCAAGAAGCTTGTACAGTTTTGGATCAATTTTAGAACCATTTTCGATATGTAATTTCGACGAGGAAGAATGATAGCCAACTGGAACTCCAAAAGAAAATTTACTGCCACCACCAAGACCAAAATGATGTAGAAACATATCTTCACATCTGGTAGACACGAGTAAAGAAAATTGTAATCCAACAATTGACATCAAAAACTCTTTTTCTTTTATTTAATACGGTGAGTCCAGGCCAGCTTGTGCAAACCTTGACTATTCCATCGTGTACCTGTAACTCAGTCTGAGATGGGAAGAAATCGCTAAGCCTAATTTCTTTTCTTGTGAAAGTGGTGTCCTGACCAGCTTGCACGCACATCGACTATACCACCTGGTACATGCTACCTCCCACTACCACTGATACTGGGTAACTCTGCCAACAAAAGCTTAGCCAGATGGAAAGAACCACCTAATATTTTTTTTTTTGCCTCCGCTGGTATTTAAAAATCAAAATACTATACCAAAACTCTTCTCCAGCTATTTATTCCTAAAATCATAAAAAGAAATGAATGATTAACTACTAAACTAACCAATTTTTACCTGCAAAAAGCAAAATCTTATGAATTAAAAACATAAAAATTGGTTGTAGCAGTAGGAAAAACAAGTATTCCTTCTGTCCCATTGTATTGGATCGGATACACCTAAGTGAAGTCGGGTTCGGATACAATATGAGATCGGGTCGCCCCGATCTGGGAACAGCAAATCGGTCGCGCAGGATGGAGAGACCGAAATAAAACAACTGGTATAGTCGGCCAGGAGACGCTTCGTGATTGTGAACCGGCTCCAACCCGAACGTCTCGCTAATCATCGGACGTTTCGCCAGAATTAATTATCTCAACCATCACGGCCGTTATGCCATCATTTAAGGGTATTAAATCCCATGATTAATGGGGTTCTCCTTGTAATCAGTTCCCTACTTTTATTATGACTCTTACACTTACCTATGACTTTAACACTTGCCTATAAAAAAAGGCAGAGATCCTTCATTGAAGGACAACTTATTTTTCTCATCACACAAGGCAATTTACTTTTATCATCTCTACTGTTCTTCAGAACTCAATATTAAGCTCTCTATTACTGTTTGAGATACTGTTCCATTACATGCGATTCTTCATTAATTATCATATATTTACGGTTTGATTGCTCTATCTCTCTTAAAGTACTTTGATTACTTACTACATACTTTTATTTGGTATCAAACTAATTTACGGATCCTTAGCTCTACGAACAAATTCAATTGTTATCCGATTTTAAGGGTAAATAGTTTGGCGCCCACCGTGGGGCTAAGGATATTAGTAAATTTTTGATACATTTTTTCCTCGAAAACACTATTTTACACTTGCTCTTTGCAGAATTCTTTGTCTTTCAGAACACAGATTAATCACGGCACAATCACTCCCCCACAGTAACGAGATCAACAACCAAATAGAAAACAACAATTTGCCCGGACATGAAGTCCCAGCCGATGTCAATTCTCAAGTGGCGATCGAAGCCGACCAAGCATCCGGCTCAACACATAGCGTTCGGGGGGAGAACCGCTCAGGAATTCAACAAAGCGGAGAGGGCGAAATCAGCCTCAGGGTAATATTTGACATGTTACAAGCTCAACAAGTAGCTATAGCCCAACTACAAAGCCGCACCCGGAGCCCAGACAGAGCAGAAAATGCTACCCCTCGAGCAGCAATCGGACAAAACGAGCCGGTCATAGTGACACTGGATGAAAGCGGTGCCGGGACCAATTCCGGAATTATCAAAATGCTAGAAGAATTAACCAAGCGGGTCGAAACAGGCGAAAAAAGAATCGAAGCCAATGACAAAAAGGCCGAAACGTATAACTCAAGGGTAGACCAGATACCGGGAGCACCTCCGGTATTGAAGGGTTTG